>OOFC01006149.1:3082-19201 GCA_900323345.1 Pseudochromis fuscus
CGCAAAAAAAAAAAAAAAAAAAAGTCTCAATTTATCATGTAGGACTAATGTTTACAGATTTCTTTTACAGGCTGTGTTTGGATTTTGTTAAAAAGCAACGAGCCCAATCCGGTGATGTTCCTCCTCAATACTGGGATATAACAAGCGTGAGCCGAGTTCATCTCCAGACACTGAGCTGACAGTTTCCTCATAGCTTCCCATAGAAATTAATCACTCTTACTGAGACATATTATTAGAAATTGTACATTTGTGTTCAGGCAGAATTAAATTAGGTTTGCTGGGGGCTCAGATTTCTACAGGTGATATAGGGAAATTGAAAATCACCACTTCAACAGTATTCTAGATGTAGGGTAGTTCTCTTGGCTGTCTGACTGGTTTTACATGGTCAAGAAGATATTTTTTTGTTTTGGTTTGCAACACACAGTCCATGATTGGCAATTACACTTTGTCCTGCAGGTTCAATATGGAGGGTTTGATGGTCATAAGTAACTCCCTATGTTGTTACATTTGACAAATTGACTGCATTTGTCAGTGGCGAATAAAACCATAGATAAGGTCACTGACAAATTTTTAAAGTAAAAGACAATTAAATAGGAAAGAAGACCAATAAACTTGTAACACTACAATCATTTTGTGTAGCTCCAAATTCACAATTTTTGTAATGCTTCTCTGGAATTGTTCAGAGATAATGAGTATCAGCCATTATTCTTGGTAAATAGAGTCATTGGCTGTCTACAAACACACAACAGCTGTCAGACCAGGAACAATCTGCAGCTTAATCTACTGGTCCTGTTTTTCCAGGAATACAACAGGAGACTGTCAATATCACCTTTTGTACTTTTCCCTCTTTGTTAAACAGCAGCACACGGCTTGATGTTTCAACTACTATAATTTTTCATCTAAGTTGGAGACATTACTTTAACCTCCTGGTTACAAGTTCAAGGTAATGTTTCAGTTTGTCTTTGCTGTGACAGCAACATGTGAATTAACTGATCAGCTTTAATCAAAACAGACAGATGGGAAATTGGGAATTTGATGAGGATGAGATATCTATAGCACGGACTGTGTACAAACTTAATGAGTCACTGCCCTTTAGGTCCACATGGAGTTCATGTTTATCTAAATGAAACAATTTAAGCTGCCCATCAACTTCACTAGAAATGTTTTTCACTCCTGTTCACGTCTGGTTCTGTGATTTTAAGAAATCAAAGGTGTTACGAGGGCAAAAGATGTGGCTGGGAAACCTGTAGCACTCCGCTGATCAGTGCAGGAGGCTTTTTTTTTATCCTCATGGGTTAGTGTCTGAAATCTGCAAAGTTAAAAACAGCATAAACTCATGAATCGCTGATATTTTTATCCTAAAAATATCTGGACAGCCTGTAAACCCTGCACATGGTCATCTGTAGCCATCTCATTAAGATATGAGATAGCTACTGTGCACATTTTCTTTGTGAATGTGGAAGTGTAAAATGGGTACAGGACAACGTTCATGGTTAAGACCGTAATTAACCCTCAAAATAAAATTAACTCATAACTCGTAAAACAAGATGAACATCCACAGATCTGTGTGTGAGTGCAACACCATCAACATATCTTGTTAGTCCACAGAAACAACATATTTGTTTTGTTGATTTTGTTTAGTGATCACCAGACCCAGAAAAAAAAAACCCAAAACTGTTCTCCACTGCATGACAAACTGGGGACTAAAAAAAACAAAGGAGGGGGGACATGGTCCATTTCTCTGCCTGTGGTTCCAGAGAGATTTTTTTTTTTTCACCTGGCACTTCTTCAAATCAAATCTTGAAGTTTGGTATCATAGTTCATCAGCAGGACGGACCTGCAGCAGCTTCTTTCCTCTGGTCCAGCAGTCGATGCTGAATCCATGCTTTTCATACTTCCTGTGTCACACACCTGGTTACATATTTGGAACCAGTGAAACAAAAGCTAAATTTCACTCGCAGCGTCAAACCGGTGCGCTATCGAGAATCAAGAATCCAGCGCGAGTCTCTGTCGTTGACGGCTTTCTCTTGGCAGGCAATAAAAGAACAAATATGGCTGCTCCGAAAAAGACTTACAAAAAGAATATTGTACACCCATTTTTGTTATTTATTTAGAAAGCAAGAGAAAGAGACACATGAAGCAGTGAACAGAGCTCTGCGAGTTGGGATTAAGTCCAGACGAGACAGAACGTTCAGACTCTCGGTTGTATGCGGGAAGGAAGAGAAGAAGTGTTCAGTTTGCCCAACTACACTGAGCATTTACAACCAACATGTCTGAACTGAAAGCACTGTACAGTCTTTAGGGGCTTCACGAAGATGCTGACAGAGTGTTTGTGAGCGCACGGTCGTGTGTATGATGTCGTGTGTTGTGTGTGATATCGAGTGTAAGTCTAATCACCGCCACTGAATGCATCTGTATACTAGTCAGAAATGCTGAACACACTAGTATACCTGCCAGTGACACCAGACGGAGCGTGCATATCTGTACACGTGCGTTCGGTTTGCTATGATCTGGAGGGTGCGTCCTCAAAGCTGATGATGCTGGACTCTGGGTGCTGCACTCCGCCCGAGGATGACGCTCCGCCGCTCTGCGACACCGAGGATGAGGAGGTGGAGGAGAGGGAGGCGCCGACGGCTCCCCCGGCTGTTCTAGGTGCGGAGGATGAGGAAGAGGGGTCACGCCCACCTGGCAGGAGCGGCTGTGTGTCAGTTCTGACCTCGTCCTCATCATCATCTTCTTCGTCGTCCATGCTGGGCCAAGCAGACTGGTCCTCCACTCGCTTCAGACGCTCGTTCAGAGCTTTCAGGGCCAGTTGTCTGAGAGGATTTAGCAAAGAGAGATGTTCTTTATTAATACCAGAGGGGAAGTACAGCTGTGCAAGGTCTGCTTTGGTTTCTGTCTCAATGCTCTCACATAAATGTAACCTCAATAGCATTAAACAGAAAAGAACACCTAACTGTGAGAGAGCACTTCTATTTTCTCACTTGTCCTCAATCTAATCTCACCATGCAGCAGAAGACAGACCTCTCAATCAGCAGCTAATCGAAATCAAGCATTTACAGAGGCTTTAGTCACGTTCACATGGCAGCCATGTGTGTCATACTGGAAGGAAGGAAACAACACCCCCAGGATGAGAAGTAACAGACTGAATTATAACTCAGCTCAGCTGCAGGGAAAAAAATTGCGATCACACTAATATGATGTCAAAACATTTTTTAGCTGTTTCTAACAGCTGGGAAGCTTCTGCTGGCTGAACATGTGAGTATTCAGCAAACCGAGCCTGGATGGAAGCTGAAAAACAAAAGGCCGTCACCCATCCACTGTTACTGTTTGAGTGTGAGCAGTGACATCTATCTGTAATCGAATCTGTATGACAGCTCAGAAGTGTGTGTGAAGCGAGTGTGTGTGTGTGTCAGACAATAGAACAGCAGGAAAAATGATCTGCGACAGCTTGAAAGTAGGTGTTAGTGAGCATGTGAATGAACTGTTTGAAGAGACTAAAAACGAACACAGGCTGAGCAAACCATCCAGTGCATATACAACTAAGACCAACACTGTTTCTGTGTATCCTCACTGTCTGACTTTTGTGTTTATGTGATTAGATGGGTGTGTGTCAAGTGTGTGCTTTTTATTTAACTCTGCTGATACATTTCTGCATGTACACCATCAGTCAAAAGTTTGGGTACACCCTATAAAAACAATGATTTTCCAGTGACAACAAAGACCATGTACAGTCAAAGAGATCTACTCAGCTTGTTGTACATGTTTAACTCATTACACACATTTAAAAAAAAAAAAAACCTGTATCACTCCCACTGTGAAGCACGGGAGAGGCAGAGTTATGGTATGTGGATTTTTTTGCTGGTTCAGACAATATTTGCTTAATATATGTTGAATTTTTTGTTTGTTCCAAGTGTTTAGTTGTATTTTACATGTTTTGTGATACTACTTGTCAACAGAAGTTGGTAATGACCATGATTTGTAATGATCTAGAAATTATGCTATGAGCAAAAGGAATTGGGGTCAAAAGCCTCTAAAACTGTATTTAAACCTTTGTGAGAACTGAATTCACAAATTCCCCCCAAAAACATAAAAATAAAAGTAGACTAATGCAGACGTAAAGGTTTAACTCCCTTTTCTTGGATCTGACTTACCTCCTCCTCTCTGCATCCTGTGGGTCTGTCCCTGGCAGGCTGATAGTGATGGAGGAGGGCGCCCCCACGTCGTATCTCTTTACCATCTTCCTACACACCTTCACCTTCACCAGGGCTGAGTGGACGAGCCCAGCCAACAGTCCCACAGCCGGTTGAAGCGCCTCAGGAAAGAAACTTGCGAAGGCAAAGTGGTCCGACATGTCCCCGCGGCCACGGCTGTGCCTCTGGTAGAAGCGCAGGTAGACCCAGCCGGACAGGGCGCCATAGCTGTAGGCAGCGAGAGGGGCAGTGCTGTCCAGCAGCCCAGACAGGCGCAGTAAGGCCAGGAGGAGAAGGACCAAAGCTGGGGCTGCTTTGAGTCTCACCTGACATAGGAGAGGAGTAAAGATATGAATTATTTTGAACAAAAATCTTGACTGGCAGTACAAATGTTTCATGTCAGCTAGATTCAGGAATGGTACCACCCCACAACAGCTGGTTACATGCCAGCATGATAGGTGGGATTTATGGTCAAAATGTTCCAGCATTTCATTTTCTAGTTGGTTGAGATAATGGAGATTATGTACCTTACAAACTTACAGCATGTGCAAGAAGCAAAAACAAAGGTGACAAAAGCAAAGTGGTATTTTTAGCGACATATTAGTGATGTGTAGCTAATGTGTCCTACATCGGGAAAAAACAAACCCCTAACTGGACACTCAGAGTATGCTCAAGGCAACAGCTCAACCACTGACATGTAAATCACTTGCTTTTATGGCCTTAGTATGATTACTGTATTTGACAATAATCTGTGATCACACAAAGATTTATTGGTTATTACCATCCAACCACTATAAAGTCTAATTAAAAGAAGTGCAGCCATGATGCAACAAGCATCAGAAGAGAATCATCTGGTAAAGGTAAATGCAAACAAAACATATTGCCCAAAGAAGCCAAATAAGTTTTACTTACTTTTTTTAATAAAAACAAAATAATCGGGAAGTTGCTCTGCTGTAAAAAGCATTATGTACACACACTACTGGCACCGTTTCACCCAGTAGATGAACCTTGTTGAAGCTCACGATCTGATCGCTCTTGTGACTCATAGATGAGTTGGTTTGTTTTATAAAAACCTGCAGTTTATCCTGTTTGGTGACTTAAGGCTCAAACTTGTGAAACATAAATCTGGAATCTTTACATACCAAACTCACAAACAACAGTAAATTTAAAAGCATCAAGGGTTTCACCTAAGGGGAATATGTAGCACTAATGTAGTAAACTGCACAATACAGGGAGATATTTTTGATATATTATAGCAGCTTTTCCACAATGCAAAAAACACAAGTGGCTGTAAGGGGTTACATGTATTGTGACAGAGTGACAAAGGTACAAATGTCTCGATTAACATAAAATAACATACTGCATACCTCAAGGCAAATGTATTTAAATTCTAAAGAAAATGGCTATTGTTGTCCTGGAAATGTGCCTGTCAATTTTACTATACTTCTCCTCAGTGGCTTGGTGTTAGTTACAGGCTCAGAGCAGGAGAATACTGCTTGTCAGTAAGCATCACTGACAAGCACAAATATTTTTCACTATTTGTGTTCCTCACCTGTGGCACTCTGAGCACTGTAGTATCCCCCATGGTCTGCTTCAGCGCCACCAGGACACCTCCCAGGAACCCGGGTGCTCCATGGACACGCACAGCAAACAGGAAATCCAAGTCAAAGGTGGCCACATAGGTGAGGAGGTAGGAGAGGCCTGCCAGGAGGCCTGCAGACACATTAACCACGGCGAAAAAGATTAGGAGCTCCAGAGCGCCCCACAAAGGCTCCAACAGGCGTCCACAGGCCATAACTGTCCCCACGTTGGCTGCCACACCCCAGACGTGTTGCTCCACCACTCCATGGGTCACCAGTGTCCACACCCAGAAGTTGGGTGGAAAGAGGTAGCCTGGAGTCACCCCTAGTGCATATGGAGTGTCGACGGCCCATGACAGCAGGTAGAGCAGAACCACCACAGCACTGATAGTTTTTACCACAACACTGGTGCTGGCAAGAGCAGCCAGAAAGTGCTGTCGTGCCACAGGCAGGTAACGATTCATGGTGGGGTGATTTGACGAGATTCCTCCTTGAGCAAATCAGCTCAAGAGAGTGAAAAAGAAAATCAGTCGCTCCTGGTGCAGCAGGCTTTGGATGGTGGTGTAAGATTAGTAATGCCAAACAGAACAGGAGACACCTGTGAGTCCAGACAGCATTAAAATCCACACTCCTCTGTGAGCCTTCATCCGGGACACTGTCTTTCAGGTGGTTAAATGTTGCTTTGGTAATCAACTCAGTAAGGACTTTTTTCCCTTTGTTCAAGTCTGCGAACTTGTACTTCAATTCATTTAATGAGTGTCTACATATCTAACTTCCTATAACATTCAAAGAGCTAAGGACAGAGAAAAACAAGCAACCAGGCTGATTATTACAGCTCAATGAGGTAACTAACAAACTTTTGTCTGTAATAGATAAGCCGCAGGATGTGATAACCTTAGCTAGGGGACCTTTTGATTTAGCTGCCTGGCTGGCGACCTTCAGTCGGTAAAGACAAAAGTATAACGAGCTTACAAATCACCACCAGCTAGCAGGGAGGTGGTCGGGACCAAATATGCAAATCCTAACTGAAACAAAACAATCTGAGTGCCAACTTCTTCAGAGGGTCCAGGCTGAGTTAGCTTGTAAACACGGGAGAGCTGAGGTTAGCTAGCTGTCACACTGAACGCGTCTTCAGATACAATGATGTATGTCCGCCACGGAGAAGCAGAAGACGTTACCTCTTCCTTTGAAGGTAAGAACAAAAAGCTAGCTTCAGTAAAACCCGGTCGATGAAACCAGCCCACAGAGCTCCGGTCCTGGGTCCTCTGCGCTCTCTCGGCCCCGGTGTATGCCGGGCTAGCCCGAGGATTTCCCGTAGCTAGCAACAGGCCCTCAAAACAATGTTAGAGACGGTTCCGAACCCGCGTCACTTCGCGTACACTTCTCAGGTTTTCCACACAGCCTCCGTTTCACTTGTTTATTTGACTGTCCCTCTGTTTTTGGAGCGCAGGCTGCCTGAGAAAATAATATTATGTTAGCAGGCACTCCTCTTCCCAGTAACACCGCTCAGCTAACTGACCTGCGCTGTCTGCCACCGTCATCAACAATCAGGGAAAAAACGTCAAGTCACGTAACGTCTTTACAGTAGGGCATGCTGGGAGACCGAGTTCTTACACCCACTACAGCCCAATTCGATCTCAAGTGGGCCGGACCTGTAAAATAATAGCATAACCTATAAATTACGGAAGCCCGAAAAGGACATAAATGATTCAATTTTTATTTCAGTGGTTTTGCAAAACACTTTGCAAATTCATTGGGTTTTAGCCCATGGGCCATTATTTGACACCCTTGCACTAATTAACCTCCCTATATTCTATGTTTCCAGCATATTTAGCTGGGTGAAAAATATTCTGCCAAAAACTATGAGTTTTTTTTGCCATTAAACAATTTGGCCTTGTTGCTGCTTGTGCTGGAAAGTAACCAATTAGTATTGTATTTTATTTATACTCCATACTTTTCATCCTTGCTGGTAGTTGGCTGATAGAGAGTTTACATACAATTATGTCAGAGTGCGGTGGGTGTTTGTCCAACATGATACATTTATGTATAATATCCTCTGTGCTTCTTCAACCTCAGTTTGCTTCCTAGCCAGCTCTGTTGCAAGCTCTTCTTCTGGTTAGTGAATGCCTGATGATATAATTGCATTAACTTATGTTTCTGAAATACGGTGTTAACGCTGAGTGTTACAACACATTGTAGCTAATTTATTATCTTTGGTGTCTCTCTACCACCTGAGACCAATAATTCAGATGCAATCTGATTGGATTTTGGCTATCCGATTGAATAAAATCTTTTAAATGGACTGTGCAAAAGAAAAAAATGAATCAGATTAGATCAAACCATTAATGTTCTCACAGCATATTAGTAGCATAGGGATACTTGTGATGCAGAAAATCAGAATTAGGCTGATCCTGGCACAAGCCTGGATTTTAGGGTGAAAAATATTCCTTTAAATTATACAAATCATACAACATTTGTATCATATATACATTTCTTTATGTACATATTGCCCTTGTTTTAAATACTTGTCTGTATTTGTCTGTTTATATTTTTTTGTGCTTAGAAAATTTTGTAAAACTGGAGTCAAATTCCTTGTGTGTTGCACACACATTGTGAATAAAGCTGATCCTGAATTTTATTTTGCAGTTAATTTGTTAAACTCTTACATTAGGCTAATAAAGTAGGCAAAATACACACCATATATTATTACATCTCTATTCATTATTTAAAATAATTGTTCAAAATACCCACAATGTATTTGTGCATAATGTAAATTTGTTTGTATTTATTTGTCCTGGGGCAGCTGAGGGGGCTGACCATGAAAAAAAAGAAAAGAAAACAGAAGGGATGTTAGTTTTTTATGAGCTGTTCTCTCTCTCTTTAAAAACAAGAAAACAAACAAGCAGAAAAACACTTGGATGGATTGTCTGATCCTGGATAACAAAACATGGGCCCTGGTGGTTAATTTTTTCCCTACAGCTTTAAAAGGTCACTAAATCACGAATATAGGCACAATATTAAGATAACACTTAATTAATCTCCAGTTGGATATTAGAAGACAATTAGTTCATAGCTTAAAAGTTATTCGATTGAAACTGGATAACGGTGCAGCTACTAGTCTGTCACCACTGAAGCAGCTCTTCACTGCTGCTCTTCAGCTTCACCCTCTGTACATCACCTTCCTTTACTGTTTCAGTTGTTTGGGGGTGTGGCATCAAAACTGCTAACTGACCACCAGGGGGCTCTGTGTCCCTGCCAACAGAAATTAGAAATATTATAAATTAATATTACTATTGGTGAAAATGACATTATTGATATATTAACCAGGAATAATGACGGGTCAACAAATTACTATTACAGATACTGATTTAATGTTAAAAGGGATTAATTTACAAAAATGTAACTGATGATATCTTCAATGATGCATATCCAAAATTCGTATCCTAATTCTTACTGATAATTACTATCGGTGGATCTAAATGTGATTTGTTTATGTCAGAATCATCTTTGGGATTTTAAAATCTTCACTGAACATTTTCATCAGTAAAAACTAAATTACATTTTTTTTATCTGTAAGTAAATATGTTTGTTCAGTCACTGTGAAAACAAAATACTTCCAGGTTGTAGTGTGTTTTATGTAGAATTGGTGAATGTAAACAAACAACAACTTTGTGACAGATTTCCATGTAAACTCTTGTTCTTCTGTTTTCCATTGGAGTCTGTGTGAAATGTAAAATGACGCCATCAGCTGGTGAAACAGCAGAATGCAGCTTTATGTAGCGAAGCAGCATGTGAAATAGTTTTCAGGTTATTTCATAACTCTTCTGCAGATAATAATATAACATTAACACTTTCTGTTAAAAACACGATGTAAAGTGGGAAGGGAAACTACCGAACCACTAAAAAGTGACAGAACCTCCCTGGAGTCTGGTGTGTGTCAGTATCTGGTGACTGCAGGTCTGACAGGTTCTGATTCTGACTCCAGAACTCAGGTCCAGCTGTGATTGTGTCCTCATCCTTCATGTATGTCTGTCGGTTATTGTTTTAAGAGTGGAAACCACCTGCAGTAAAATTGAAATTTAAAATATTCAAACTGAATATTTAAGAACAATAAAATATTAGCATAAAAATGACAAAATGTTGAATAAAAACTATAATATGTTGGGTAAAAATGGCAAAATGTTCAATAGTAACAACAATATATTGAGTAAAAACAGCCCATCTTTGTGGATTAAATTAACCCAGCTTGTAATTAGCCCAATATTGACCCAGGGTAAACACAACTCAGCATTTTTAGTGTGTACTTGTAGGTGTGAGAACAAGAGGTGAATTTTATAGGAGGGAAACAATTTAATGCTTAGCATATAAACTATTAAATATCTATTCTGTTGTTACAGGCTACATAGAAGCTACTGAGCATCAGTACTGCACTTGGGAGGATTTAATTATTTATGTATTTAACTATAGGGTAGCTGTTGTATTTGATCTATTATTACAGGTGGAGCGTCTCCATCACTGTAGGCTACACGCTG
Source organism: Pseudochromis fuscus (assembly GCA_900323345.1). NCBI lineage: Eukaryota > Metazoa > Chordata > Actinopteri > Pseudochromidae > Pseudochromis > Pseudochromis fuscus. Next base: position 13,388 of record OOFC01006149.1, read on the forward strand.
AAAGTCTGATGGAAATATTGAACGCAGGAAAACTTTATAAATATGCTTTGATTTTACCGACAACTACAAGAATTACATCATACTCTGGTTTACAGAGGACTTCACAGTGTTGTGAGAAAATGTTTTTGTGGATTGATGAAAATTAGCATTGAATTTTTTGGAAAAACCTCATGCAAAGAGTGAAGTACAGTGGAGAGAGGAAGTAAATTTGATCCAAAATGACTCCAACAAAGAAGGTCCAGCTTTTTTTAGTGGCCCAGTCAGGGCATTAACCCAACATGACCCCACAGAGCCGTTCAGAACAAACTGTATCAGCTGGGAGTGTTACCAGAAGAGGTTTGATCAGGTATAAAATCAGAGGGGTTTGCTGACTTCTTCCACCAGCACTGGGAATGTTTCATAGGTATGTTCAACAGACAAGGCTCTAAATATTCTCCATGTTTGTGTGTTATTAGCTACAAAATCCCTGAGTTTGAGTTCACATACTCTCCCCCATACCCTTCTATCTAGTTCACACAGCCCTACAAATGGCCAAGCTTGAATTATATCCCTTGACCTGTCATCCCAAAGAAAAGGGGTTTCAATTATTTAAGCTGTGCTTTTAGCCCCGTGTGGGGGGCAAACATTATGCAGTCATGCAGCTTTAGTTTAGTTTACTTACTAAAAGCAGGTTTTGTATGTATTTATTTTGAAAGTAGTTTTTGTTCTTTCATTACTAATTCATTATTATGACTTTCCAGATGCAGTGAGTATTAGTATGACAACTTCTGCTTCATTGGTCCTGAAAAAAAGGGCAGCAGCCCAACAGTTTGTTTTGACGTACTGTGCACTCAGACCAGGGTGTATCCTACTTCCTACCCAATGCCTGCTGGGTATAGATGTTATATGGAAACTGTTCACTTTATAGTGACATTACACATTTAATCTTTACACCAGCAGTTCATGTCATGTTCCTTAGTGAAATCATACTCTGATAAAGACACAAAATCAACACAGATGCATTCAGTTTATTTGAACAATCAGAACTCACATCACATTTACAAAGGAAGGACAGAAGACCACAAACACAGAGGTTATAACAAGGAAACAGGGAACAAGGACACAGACTAAACAGCAATCTTCACTCACAGTTTCCAGAAACAGAAATATCTCATGCATCACTCAATATAAAAGGAAACATGTGCATGTGATGATATTCATTGTGCTTCAAGGTACATCCCAAAACCAAGCACTAACATACACCTAGTTTATTTCTGGCTATAACTTTATGTGCTCTAGCTTATTAATCAGTTCTGGAGGCACAGTTTAGTTCAAATCCTAGTTGTAGTTGTATGGTAATAGCAGTGATATGTTTCTGCACTGTAATAATCATGCAGGTTCTCTAGTGAGTTAACCTGCTGTAGTCGTGTTTACAAGTATTAAATGAAGCAACACTAGACACCTTCATCTGGAAAAGGAGCATTATATTATCCATCATAATATATTTTGGTGGCTGGAATAAACTAATCCCACTGAAAACCATACAATGAATTAAAGGCTTTTTAAATTTCTTAATTGCAAACTGTGTACAGTACAAAGCTGTCGCACAAACTCCTGTCTGTGAGCAATCATGTTGGACTTAGAAAGCAAACCAGCACAACCCAGGTATAAACCTCCATGTTACATTTAATTGATCTTTCCACTGCATTTCAAAAACAGAATAATCAGAAGCAACTACGCTGGAAGCATCTATTCATATACGAGTGCACATAAATCAACAGGAGAGAACCACTAAATTTAGCTGACCTGATCTCTGCTGTAAATACTGTGTTTATCTGAGTAAAGAAAATCTGGTGAGTGATTTTGTAATTTATTAAATCACCAGCTGTATTTTTAAAAGTGCCATTTTTTAGCCACCATGAGGTTTTGGTTCATTAGTACTGATATTCGTCACTCATGTGAATCACCTGGGGGTACTGCTGATACTGTGTTATTACAAAGTCTGCTTACAAATCCAATTAAGAGAACTACAAACTCTCAAACAGCATCTCAACCAAGGTGTAATCCAGCTGAACAGTGCTGCCCTCTTGTGGTAAAATAGCAAAGTTGTCCTGTTAAAATATTAGTTTAAGTGATGGGGATTTTTTTTTTTTAATTCGCATGATTATGATGATTACAAATGATTACAAATACACTTATATATACTAAAATGATTGTACTCACAGAACAGTTTTTATCTTCTTCAAGTTTTTCGGGGCTTTTGGGTGACTATTATTATTTTTTATTTTTTTTAAATTAGCCCAAAATTATTCTTATATTATTCTTACTGCACCTCTTTGTTTAGATGACTCCTCTATTAACTGACAACAGGCATGCAATGTTCAGGTACTTCAAGACAAATCTATCATAGTGTAGATTACAGTGTTAAAATGATACAGATATATGATTGTTTGTATTTCACAGGGTTATGGTGAAAGGCATAGAACTGAAAGTGGTGTTGTGTACGTTTGTGTGTATGTGTATGTGTGTGTGGGGGGGGGCGACAACAAAGGACGTTAAACACTACATCTGTTACTACTAATGTAAAGAAATTAGGAAAAGTATTATTTAGAACATGTTTCTTTTTATTTACAAACTTCAAAAAACAAAAAAAAAGGATCTAAAAGTAATCCAAGGTCATACACATTATCCATCGATAATCTACACAACAGGCTTTGACTAGAGCCAATCCTCAAAGACAGCAGATTTAATCTTCACCTCAGCTAAAATGGAATTCAGACAGTCGGCTTGGCTTCGTCCGACCGTGTTGATTTGTATAAATAAATATGTAAATTCAAGTAGAAAGCTGTGAAACTAAAGAGCAATCAGTCCGCACGACAAACGCCGAGCTGACAACAAACAGTTCAACACCGAGGAAACTCGCTCGTTTGCCATCGTAGGGACAGATTAACGATTCTGATGATATGGTGATGGACCGTCAAAAAAAAAAAAGGGAAGAAAAGCACTTGATATTATTTTCTTTTCAGCTGATGAGTGGTTGGACTGCCTCGGTTTCTGACCCAGTACTTGTGATTGAGCTTACATGCACACAAATGGCTCATTATTCAGATTAAATACTTACATTTATATCCCAATCATCTGAGCTGACATAAATAAGAAAATGATTTCATTACAGCTCAGTACTGCTGAATATCAACGCATCCCCGGTGCTAGATTTTGGGTTCCTCGTTTAGAAGAGCTGATCAGCTTGAAGGATACAATAGGTGCTTATCCTGGATGTTGATGTGCTCAGTAACACACTAATCTGTTGGTCCACATGCAAGTTCTGCACAAGTTCACATGTGTTGGGTCAGACTGGCTGATCGTCAGTTCTTAACAGAAAAATAAACACCAAACACACACACGAAAAAAAAAACATCTGTAGTAACAACAATATGACTGTAAAAATCATACAAACAAGAATATGAAGAAACAAATGGAAACCAAAAAAAAGACATTGTACAAAAATAAAAATACAAATGAATAAATATGCACCGTCATAAATAAATTAATTTGGTAAATTCAAACATTGTAAAAAGAGGAGAGCAAGCAAAAAAAAAAAAGAAAAAAGAGTAAACTAACAGTTTCAGTAAAAATACATGGAAGAAAAGGACAGAAGATTCTTAGTCTTTGCTTGACGATGTTAAGAGTTTGATTTTAAACTAAAGAGCCAGTGGTTTTAAAGCTCTGGCTGCAGGGGGCGGGGCTTCTTTCCACATGTGGTCAGAGGGGATCGTTTGCAGAGTGATGGTTTATGGGTAATCTAAAAGAGATCTTGGTCACACGGTGAAGCTTTTCCAGCCATTCTACTGCTGCATACAGATGTGTGTCTCCTTTACAGTGTAGAGATGGATATGTACTGTCTGACTGTAGCTGCGAGCCACTTACTTTCTGGATTTTTTATTTTTTTTTTAAATTCTGCTCTGTATTGTTGACAATGTTATTTGGTCTCTTAAGACACAATCCTCTTTGATGGAGGTTTCTGATGTGCTTGTGCATTTCTTGTTTTTTTTGGCAAAGCTACACCATCTGTACCCCAAAAAATTGAAAAAAAAAAAAAGTTTGGTATCACGTCAACCTCAAAATGAGATGAGACAGAAAGAAACAAAAAGAGCAGAGCAGAGGTGAAATCTGTGTCAGAACAAGTTACCAAAGCGAGCAACACAAGTTTCTAGTTAGTTTTTTTTTTCGTCTTTTTTTAAACGATTCCTTTTGTAACCCTTAAAAACACAACACGCAGATACAAACACAGTAACGACACGAGCGTAACCAAAACCCGGGCTTGCGAGCTCAGTTCCTCTGGGGTTGTACAAATACATATATAGGCTTGAGTGAGTGTTTTGCATCGTTTTTCACTAGGCTACAGTAAGACTGTGGGTGAGATTCAGAGAGCCGCGGTGACTGTCTGTCTCTCTTTACCTCCCCTCTCTCACAGTTAACATTCAGAAAGATGGAGGCAAAAAGGCATTTTCTGTTGGTTGTTTCTCCGCTACGAGGAGGACACCTCACTAGGACACAGTTTTTTTTCCTCATATATTCACCTGGCTGTTTTTAGGCAATGGTTTCTTTAAAAAGTAGATTACACAAATATAAAATACACACACGCACACAGAAAAAAGAAAAATCAGATCTTCCCACGTCTGATGCCTAAACAGAAGGAGTCTTTTCAAAAAGGCCTGGTATAAAGGCATTTGATTAAGCGTACATTCTTTCATTGAAGTGTTAAAGTTTCAGTAAATGTCCTGAACCACATCCTCAACAAGCCTCGACCGTTTCTTCAATAATTCAAGATGATTTTTTTTTTCTCTTCAAGGATAAAAACGTAAAATTCCCCCACGTCCTGGCAGTGAATTCAGAAGTTCAATCAAAATGCTTTCTTCTTTCACCAGTTTTAAGAAATATTCAGTAGCAATATTGAACAAGTGACAGACAATACCATTTCAGTTATTTAACAAATTTCACTACCAGCTAAACCTAATTGTCAAACTTTTTTTTTTAATATATAAGCAACTCCTCCCTACTGTCGTCTTTTTAATTAGCTGAAAGCAAGAATCTTGACACTTAGCAAAGCTGCAGAACTAGAATCACTAAAGTCAACAGTACAACTAGTGGCCATCTGTGGTCACTGCAGGCCCACACTCAGCAGTACTCAGTCCAGTGATTAGCATCTTAATGCCGGTATTGGACAAAAAATAAACAAAACAAAACAAACAAAAAAACAAACTTGGAAGCCCAAAGTCCTCTGATTTTCATTTTCTTTCCTCTGGAGCTTTTTAAACTCTTTTCTCTTCTGATGTTCAGCATCAACAGTTGTGGCTCCGTGTCCAGTCTGTGTTCGATTCCCATTCAGACTGTTTCTCCAAGGCAGCAGAGATGACCAGAGGGAACACTTTAACAAGGGGCTCAGTTGTCATCAACTTCACTGTCTTTCATTTTTTGTCCATTTCTCTGGAGGCCTTGACCACAGACCCTTTGAAATTTGCATCCTAGCAAACAGGGGGCATCATCAGATTGATGATGGAAAACATTTCTTCAAGATTTTTCAAGAAACTGCATCATTCTTCTGTCACTGTCCTCGCACCTCAATTATATCATCGTCGTCGTCTGAGCTGCTCACGCTGCTAACGTCGCCGCCGTTCACCAGAACCGGGCCCCGGTGGCCCTCAGAGCGAGCTGAGGGGGAGAAGGAGGAAGGGGAGGATGAGGAGGAGCTGGAGGCAGCGGTGGGAGGGAACTGGGACAAAAAACTGGCTCCTGCTGGGCCAGGAGTGGCAGCTGGACCGGGGAGCCCGCCTG
>OOFC01006153.1:4079-23682 GCA_900323345.1 Pseudochromis fuscus
CACAAACTGGACTACAGCCCCCATAAGGTGGACTATAGCACTCTAAAGCCCAAATACAACACCTACAAACCAAGTGGCCATGGGGCCAAATGGACAGATAACAATGTCGGGAACTCTTTGCCTCGAACCTTGCCCAGCACCATCACAGCAATGGCTGAACCTTTTGTCATAAAAACTCACACCAAGGAAAAGGTGCAGGAGACTCAGATTTAAAAAGGCCCCCAAAAGGCTGTCACTCCTTTCCCTAGGTCCCCTCGCTCCCACCCACCCCTGATCCACTCCCCTTCTTTGTCCTTTCCTCATTAAAATCATGCAATAGAATGCACAACGAAAAAAAGGACAGGAACTACTTTTTTGTACAGAGTGCAAACTTTAAAAGACTGATGATTTCTTGTTGTACATGCTTATAAATAAATATATATATGGACAATGAAACTACCATGGGTTGGTGATAGAGAAACATATATTAAAAAGAAATTGAAACTATTTTCTAACTTGTAACTTCTATTTAAAACAATGAGTTGTTTAAGATGCTGTCTTGACTTTGACAAATGAGGGTAGTCTTGTTTTAAAAAGGGGCATTCTGTGTGATTTTTACACCGTGCTACAGAGAATGCAGTGATAAGAAAAAAAATATTTATACAGAGAAGACTTTCTTTTAACAAAAACCGAAAAAAGGTCAGTGTCGATCTTTACAGGTTTATCTTGTAAAAGCACCAAGAATTTGTACTGTGCCAAATGTTATAAATGCAATAAAAAGGATTTTTGGAAGAAAAAAGGAAGTATTAGAGAGAGATGTTTTTTCCCCCTTCTCTTCTTCTCCTGGCGTATACTGTAACGATCAGCCAAATGCTTTAGACACTGCAGTAAGACGCTGCAGCTATACTTTAACCCTAAGTGTGCTGAATGACTAAGGCAGAATGAATCACGGTGCAGAATGGGATGGGGATTTTTTTTTTTAAATATCCTCACAACTTTTATTATATTCTTTACATGTTTTCAGTTTTTATTATATACCACCAGTGACTGTCATGGTGCTAAATCAATGTATGGCTGATCCAAAGTGCATATCTGATGTCAGTTTTAAAGGCCTACAAAGATGTTGAAAAATGAAGCCAAGGTATACTCAGACAAGTTGTCATGCTATTATAAATACCTAATGCTAATTGATATGTTCATTATGTGTTACCTAGTTACTTTTCTATGTCACAAACTGGTATTATTAATCATGTACCTAACGAGTGAAAAGGTGATAAACAGAGGTGAAATATTGTTCTGGTGTTTAGAACGTCTTGCACTTTGCCAAAAAATATAGATCCTCATTTCACTTTTCATTACATTTCCAGCTGTTGGGCCTTCATCAATCAGTATGGGGGGCTGTTTTATGGTGACAAATGCATTCGGGTCTCACTGTTAACTGTTCATTTTTCATCTTGGACAATATCACCCCTCTCAATCATAATATAGCCATACTGTTCTGAGTAACAAAGAATGATAACACACAACATACACAGTGGTGGAGTTCACCTGCAGTACCATACAAGGGAACCAGTTACTTTTTTTGGTAACCCTATTATTATTCTTTCATCTGTATCTCTTTCTTTCTTCTTCTTCTTTTATGATGATAATATTGTGTCTCCAGTTTGGTTTATTTAAATGATAAAAAGAAAGAAAGGTGGTGTGAACTACCCTGGGAACACATTTCAGCGAAGAACAGAATAGCAAGCTTGGAGTGGGGAACATGAGGGCAAGAGATGACAAAGGGAGTAGTACAAAAGAACTCCATGGGAGTGACTGAAAGTTGTGTCGATCGTAATCATCACAACCCGCACTGAGACTCCCTTCTCATTACCTTCTATAAAACTAACAACTATAAAGCTAATCAGAAAACACAATTAGCCTCAGTTGCGAGGCATTATCAGATACTCAGTCACGGGTGTGTGCAGGCAGGGCAAGCCTCTGTCTTGTAGTGTAGTTGACGACACCAGTTTACATAATCAGTAAAAAAGTGTGGCAAATGAAGGGCTAGTTAAGGGCAAGTTTCCTACAAGGGCCACAAAAAAAAGTATTAGGATTTGTCTTTGCAGCACTGTAGCATTTGGACAAATGAGGCAGAGAAAGGAAAGTCAGGAGACGAAGGTAGACATGGCGCATTACAAAAAAAACGAGTGCAGCAGTTAGCTGGGAGGACTGCGATGTGCTTAAGATGCAGTAGAGGCTGACAAAAGAGGAGAGTGATGCGTGTTTCTGAGGGTGAAAGTCCAGCTCTGAGAAGTTACCAATGACAAAAAGAGGGAAAGTGACATGGAGGTTAAAAAGGATTCCTGAAGAGGGAGAGGGAGCAGACTGTGGAGTAGATTCAGTTTTTACATTTTGTTTTAGAGGATGTCTTATGCTTGGAAATACATCAAAGGCTGTAGGACAGGAACAGCAATGTTTTGGGCTGTATCAAATATGGAAGAAGGGAAGGATGAGTGCAGGAGGAAATGGAGATTGCATCAGAAAAAGGAAGATGATTAATGTAAACTCCATAGTTAACATGACCAATTCGTACAGTACTGATGGTTCGTCACTCCTCTGACTGACTCATATCTCAGACAGCATGCCTCTGTCTCCCACTTCTGTTGTTTACTTGGGATTGTTTTGGTAACATATCTATGCAAGGCCAGGAAACGACTTCCAAATCCTGACGTGTCACATGTGAGAGGAATGTTCATACAATTAGCTTTTAGTATGTTGTTGTTCCTAAATGGATGGTGTTATATGGCTTGTGACTAACGGTATGAACAGATGCAAGCACCATATTAAGCAATAAGCTGTGTTATGACATTCCATCATAATCTTGGCGACACTATATAACACACATTGCCTTCCTATGCCTCACGAAGATGTGGCAAGATGAAGCTTATGCTGAACCATTGGAAGTTTGTTGTGCTATGTGGCCACATATTAAGCTGCGCTGTGCTAAAAAAAGGCTTTGTCATGCTAATCGGTCAAAATGGCTACAGGGTCATCAGTCAGTCAATCAGCTAGCCAGCCACTGAAGGGCTCGTCTCCATGGGAAACACTTCTCTCCGTCCCTTCCTCCTCCACATCATGTTTTTTTTTTCTGTCTGTGTGCTTCATTAGCAATCATGAAGCCATTTGAAAGAGGAAGCAAGGCAAGATGAACCTATTTAACCACAGCTCACAGAGCCTGGGGAGGAGGGAGGGAAAAAAAAAAAAAAAAAAGGGATGGGAGATTGGAGTTAGAGGACGAAGAAGATAAAGTGGTATAGAAATTGAGATTGTAGGAATGAAAATTTAATTGTGAGGGGAAAGCATGACGGATCACTCGAAAGAAGTTATTAGGGAGCAGGCAAATTCGAGAAATTTGGTCAAAACAGAAAATAGTTAAGGTTCGAACAGGGTGCAGGAAGCAAAACCCACAGACAGCAATAGGAAAAAAAAAAATGTACATGGGGAAATGGATATGGTGGCTGATCACAGAAGTGTTTCTGGGAGACTAAAAGAAATATAAATATAAAAAACAACAACTATGAGAGGTGAAGGGGGCCTAATTAAAGGAGAATGAGGCCATGAGGAAAAGATAAGTAGGGTGGGAGAGGTAAAAAGCAAAAACAAAAAAAAAAAGGAGCAGACAGAAAAACTGATTAAAGTAATATGAAAATGAGAAAAAGGAGAGGTAGAGCTGCTTAAAAGGAGGAGAAAACGCAAAGCAGAGAGAGTGAAAGGAAGCAAGAGCAAAGGCACTTGGGAAAGGAGTAAGCAGAGCAAATGTGATGCAAGAGTGCCAGCTACAGATGGAATGGGGGATATATAGCTTGGCCATCATGGCTCTTGCATGATTGGTGAATGGCCTGTGGACTGCACCACGAGGAGTGTGGAGATGGGGGGGGAGGTGGGGAGGCATATACAGCAGAGTGCAGCAGATAAGAAGTGCTGATACGTGAAATGGAATGGACCACTGGGGGGTACTTGAGTAAAAAGAGGCCGGCGAATATAAAAAGGCAGGGGAGAGGATGTGAGGATCAAGAGGTTAGTGCAAATGGAATTGTAGGGACAACACTGTGCAGCCGTGTGCATGCGTGTGCTTCCAGTGACAAAGGTCAAAGTCCTTAAACCAGCAGCAAAAACAAGCAATTCAATTTAAGAGGGGAGCTCATTTTCAACCTAAAAGGGATTTGCAGGACATTTTGAATCCCAATTAATGTGATGTCATCTTTTTTTGTGTGGTTAGTCATTATGCACTGCACAGTAGATATGTATAATAAAACGTCGCTGCATAAAGAATGATTTGGACCAATGGGCATACTCAATTGCATCACCCATTTATTAACCAGATTCTCAATAACAGCAATTACAATGTTCAATTTCTGAAACAACTTCACACAAAGTGGCTGTATTTCTATCACTCAGTTAGAAAGTGATTATGGGATGTGTGCTACATGGTGCCAAGGCTTGGATTTTTATTTTTTTTTTTGCGTGAACACAAGCCACTGTGCTAGTGGAGCAGAGAGGATGCTATTCTAAGCAGGCCTGTGAGCGTGCTGCTTTGTGACTCAACATGAGTCAGGGCCAAAGAGTCGCTTGGTCCTCATGTCAAATAGAGGGACTGTACAGGAGGCAGAGTCAAAGGTGGAGACAGCACACCATATAACAAGACTAGATGCACAGGAGAAGGCCAAAGAGAAACTGAGCCGATTTAAAAGAGCAAGCTTATTACCCTCACCCTGCATCGAATATTTGCTCATCACTGCTAATGATTAAATAAATATATTCCATACTGATAATGTATTCTGTAAAAAATGTACTCAATTAATTCACCCTCACATAGCAGGAAATACATCAAGATGGGGATACTTTTAGTGAACTCTTGGAATTGGAAAAGACAAGTGATGTTCGCTGGTGCATCTGACTCTGACTGTGTGAAAACTGATGCAAATAGCCATATTCATTGACCAGCTGGTGGTGTGATTTGTTGTTACCGAGGTCAACAGAGGCACAAGGAAAAAAAAAATGTTCATCACAGTATATTGTTGGCAATGATCCCAGCGCCGTCGACGCTGGCGGTAGCGTTGAATAGGCACATGCCAACAGACTTGGAGATATAGATATTATTTATATGTATATGCACCGTGGTCAAATTCGCACAGATTCTGCTGCTAAATCTGAGACTGAATGGCAGGTGGGTTGTGCGAGCTATTTTTTGCCAACGTGGAGGACTGCTGAAGTGTGTTACTCCCTGTGAGACAGAGTTTATTGCCCTTTTGGTGGGTGAAAAACATCCCTGTGTTTTCTTTGCAGCCGGAGAAGATGAAGCCTCACTTTTATGATCCTGTCCAATAGTTGAGGCCGAGGTGTTTGTGCGTATAGTAAATCATGTCCGCTGAGAGCAGCAAACTGGGGGAACTGAGACATATGTGAGGTGGGGTATATGTTGAGAGCTTTTTTTTTTGTTGCACACACACCGATACAGATAAAGACATAAACACACACGTACAAACACGCAGAGCAAAAAAAAAATGAAGCCACTGACCATTAATTTCACTGCTTTTGTGGAGATTTATGTCCTACAGAGAAATCATGATCACAGGCTCAGCATCACCAAGGATACTGTGCTCAGGATCACCCACTCACAAACACACAGCAACACACCAGCAGAGTAGCCGAAGCCACACAGTTCAAACGCATTGAATGCCATTTATTTCAAGAATGTATTATGGACATGTTGATCTGAACGTCACCTTTTCAACTTGAAATGTTGTTTCGTTCCATTTAGATCTGAAATACCTCCCGGGATAAAACAGAGAGCAAGACCGTTCTGAGCACTGAAAAACCCTGACGTACTATTTTCTGAATGTCTGTATGTGTTTCTCTGAAAATATCAACTTGTGCTGCCATCCTCCCGCCTGTGTTAAAGCCCAGTGAGATGCTGCTGCAGCTGAAGCCAGGTTTAGTTATGCACCATCGTAGCTATTTAAAAATAAAACAGTAATAGTGTCAGATATGGAAAATGAAGACATCCTTTGGCCACTTTTTTTTTTAATCTCCTCGCCACAGGAACAAAAGCACAAGTGTACTGTAGTATCCACAGTTTACTGAAGTGAGTGGAGTGTGAAACTTCACTCTGTAATTTCCTCAGCCATCCAGGCATTCAGATTCATGCTCTCATGTACAGACTGAGGGTGCACTGCTGATGTTATTTTCCAGACCATTTTTTTTTGTAGTTTCCATGGCACTGCTGCATGTTCCCATGCAAACGCAGAGGCCGTGAAAGACGAGAAAAAGCTCAATGTGCCAATAAGAAAATCGTATGCTTTTTCATGCTGCATGTACAGGCTGAGAAAAGAAATGAGGACAAAGGCAGCCTTTCATGCAAACCAGAAGACTGATGTTCCAGGCAACAAGCTGGGCGAGTGTGAGGGGGTTACAGAGGGGTGGGGAGGGGGCGTTCTGGGATTTCATCTTTTTTCGAGTATGGCGATGAGTGTGTCTGAGTGTAGACATCTTGGTGATTGTGGAGAGGTGAAGTGGGGTACAAAATGGCCTCCTGCATTGCTAAAGACAGAAGAAAGAGGAAAGACGAGGAGGAAAGAATTAACTGAGGTGGATACTGAGGGCAGCGCATTATCTATGACACCCTGATTTAGTCTGGGAGAGGACAGCGGTGTCATATAGAGGGAGGTACGCAGACAAAGAAGTGGGCAGGGGAAGGAGAGTGGGGAAAAAAGAGATGGAGACAAAAGGGCAAGGATAAGGAACAAAGAGCAATACAGATGGGAAAGAATAAGCAGGAGTGAAAATGTGATTGCAATAGATAAGAAGCCCCTATCTGACACTTTAAGAAGAGCTCAGTATTCATCCTGTAGTAACTGTAGGATCATGAATTTCCACTGATGTGGACTTGAAGATGACAAGCGGTGTGCTAATGTCAAAGACTCGCTGAGAGAGCGCGCACGGCCAAGTGCAGAGCGGCAAATGAAAGCAGCGTGGAGATGAAAGCCCTGACAAGCTGCGTCGAGCCTCCGCGGGTTGAAACACAGTTTTCATGTGGTGGCAAAATTATTCAGTCGCTGCAGCAAAATGCTGCGTGTGTTTAAATGTGTGTGGAGTTGGGTCAGCAGCGATCTTTAAAGATCAAACAAATCAATAGGCAACCTCTGTTTGCAGTGGATAACTCAAGGTTCACTGCATTGTAGGCAGTAAGGTCTTTTATTTATCCCCCACTTGAGTTGAAATCATTTAGCAGGGGGCATTTAAAAATGTTGTCAGGCTGTGTTAATAACTTAATCTAAGTGGAATAAAATGGAGATGCAACTCAAAACAGAAAGCTAATGGAAATAAGCTCCAAAGCTGTTTTTATGAGGCGGCGAGATTCAGGCGCTGATCCCAGCCACAAATTTTAATGGATCCCAAATAAACAGAAACGCCTGCTTAAAATACAGTCGTCACTTTTTAGAAAAAGGATGTGGGTTTGCTGGCACATCTAAGGTGGCAGTGAAACAATATGATTGTTGTAAACAGTTGGCTCACTCCTTTTCCCCCCTTTTATTCAGATTTCAAACAAATGTGTTTAGACTTCAGAGTGAAAATGAAAAGAAAAGCACAACTGCTGTGAAGTGGTTTATTTTGTATTCATGCTGATGTAGGGAGGGAGGGTATCAGCGTCCAAACTCCATAGGTCCTGTATGTAAATGGATGCAGCTCTCGGCACCAACAGCTGAAATACAGATGTGCGCCTCCATGTTGTCTATGTGAAGGTGTGTGAGTAGGAGTGACTGTAGGAGTGAACCTGTGCCAGTCTAACTGTGCCACCTCCGCACAAAACTGATCAAAGCACACGCCATCCCAGAAAACAGACGGCGAAGAGCATTTAAATCCAGTAGCTGCTTATTAATGTCAGAACTAAAAGTTTGTGAGATCCTCCAGAACTGCACTGGGGACGAGTTAACAGAAAACCAGTAGGAAACATAAGGATGGACTTAATTAAATGGGAAAATCTCAAGAAAGAGGAGGAATTGATTCAACTTTCCAAACTACAATAAACTGAACCTTCAGAGTCAGGAGAGCTCTTTACATCCATGAAGTGACAGTGGGTCTGCGAGCGCTGCCTCGTCAGCACCGCGGATACCTTGAACGATAATTGTTTTCAGGGCTGCGCGAAGCATCTCGGAGCCGACAACTTTTCAACAACAGGTGAAATCAGAGGCGCCGCGTGGCCCCGAGCCGAGTGCGACCTCGGCTGATACGAGACTACCTGCCCGACGGGGGAGCCAATAATTAGACAGCCAGTCATACCGCTACTCTCCCCTCGCCGCTCACTCGTCTCCTCACTCCGGCTAATTAAACTCGACCAGACACATCAAAGACCAGAACGCGGGCCTGTGTTTGTCCATCAATTATAGTTTTGTTGTTGTCAGTAAAAAATAACTTGTGAGCCAAAGCCAGTGGTAACATGCAATGGTGGTTTGAGGCCTGAAACTTCTGAGATGAGAATTTAACGCTATGAGAAGAGCAGGAAGTGGCTCAGCTCATGAGGGGAAATAGGCTTGGGCGAGTAGAGGGACATGATTAAAGAAGAGAATATAAAAGACAGAAATGGGAGACAAAGAAAGGTTGGGGTATATGATTGGGTAGAGGAGAGGAGAAATAGAGGAGGCTCAGGGTAGAAGAGACTTGGCAAGCGTTCACCCTCCCACTCTGTTGGCAGCAGAGGCACAAACTGTTTGCTCACAGCAGTACATGCATCTATTAGTATTGTTCCAGGAGATAATAACTCTGTGTGTGTGTGTGTGTGTGTGTGTGGATCTGCGTTTGAGTGTCAATTCTCTGCGAAAAAAAAAAAAAAAAAAAAGTGGCAAACGAGTCGCGACGAGGTGGCAGACAGAACAATACGGAGCAGGGCGGTAGAAAATGTATGTGAACAGCTGAAGCGTTTTTTTTTTTTTTTTGTCAGTCTGTGGGTGTGTCAGACTATAGTGCTAAATGTCAAGCTACTACACAAGAACACCGGAGGGCCATGGTGCTAACAAGAGCACAGCTACTGACAACTGCGGCTTTCATTAGCATCATCTGCAGAGGACATGATATCAAAGCGGAACGAAGCAACAAACACGGCAAAGTTTGGACCCCTAGCTTCATGTCTCGGCTGTTTACGAAGAGCCCTAAAAGAAACTATACGCAAATTTAAAGATATCCCCACCACTTACTCAACCTCTAATTATCGACTCCTAATTGTACAACTTCCTCAATTAGCCGTGTTTTGCCCACTAGCATCAAAGATATCACTTGATGATTCAAAGATGATTTATCGTAGGGCTTGGATTGCTTTTTGGACGAGCCTGACTGAAAGGCAACAGTAAACACTCTCACTTTAAGAGAGACTCAGCTGGCAACCAAAGCATTTTAAGAAACTGCAGTGCCCCGGCCAGCCTTTCTTGGAACTTCCCCTGCATACACCCCTGCACATTTTTTCGAGAGAGATCCAGCCAGCGAAGGGGTTTAAAGAAACTACATTTCTATAGCTGGCCTCAATTGAAGCTATGCTTGTGCACACATACACACAGCTTCCTGCCTGTCGCCCACTTTCGCCATTAGCTTTATCTGTCTGAATTCAAAGCTTGAGAGCCCAATCCCCGTTTTTTTTTTTTTTTATTCCTGAATAGATTTTGCAAGGCTTGTTCTTCCCTTTATGCCCCCGACTGTCCTCTGGGAAACATAGAAAAAGGAGGAGAGGGAAGGGGGGGGTGGGAGAGATGCTGATCGCTGACACAGCCACTGAGATAGCCTCCTCTCTTGTTGGTGAGGGATATAAAGAAATGGGATGAGAGGAGAGGTAGATGGAGGGAGATGCTGAGATGGGGATAAGGGTGCAGGTGTGAGGACGTTATGCTGGGGTAAGCTGGTGGAGGATTACCGCTTCAAATCTCTCCTCTTTTTTGGCCTTTATTTGGCGCTTATTTATTCAGATCTTTAAAGCTATATTCCCTCTCACGCCAGGTACACACACACACACAAATATAAAAAAGCAAAAGCTGAGGAGAAGCCTAAAGAAGGGGAAAGAAAGGAGGAGATGGGAGGTCTCGCTAGGTGTGTGCCCTCTACGCAGCGGAGGCGTTGACGACTCAATAAGCAACGGCAGCGAACTGGCGTTAAACACAGAGGCACATACATAGACGATGGGAGTGCAGATGGTCTCTGCAACCAGCATCTAAATTCACAGAAATGGTGCAGAGAGCGACGGACTCTGTTCACGTTGACAGCTGACTTCACTGTGTGTGGTTTTTGTACAAGGCTGACTTTGTGTGTGTGTGTCCTTGTGGTATGTGTTTTAACCCCACAGCCAAGACAACATCAATGTGTAGCAACTGCTGTGTTGTCAAGGGAACCATTAGCACTGAGAGGCTGTATCTGCTCTGCGCTCGCCTCTAAACACACACACACACACACACACACACGGATCCTTTTACATGGATGTTAGTGATTAGGAAAAAATATAATTTGCTTTTCATAACCCCTGCATATAGATTGCAGGTTGTAAGAGGCTGGAAGTGGAGCTGCAGTTGATGCAAAGCAATGCAAACAACATCAATATGTCGCTGTGCAACACCTGATCTATGTGTTTGACGGCGGGGAAAATGCAAAGAGAGGCGAATGTGTATTTGTTCGTCAAAACTGTCGATGTGTCGCACTTTCGTGTCGTCGTCATCAACAGAACGGGATCAATCTGGGCATCAATACAGCACAGAGGCCTGGAGCTGTTTCCTCAGGCTGGCTCATCAGAGATTCAACCGACATATGGTGAAGGACACAGCCTGTATACTGGTTCGACCACTGTAACACTATGCACGGTGCACTACAACGCAGAGAGAGGCTCGGCGAGGAGAGAGGACTCCAGCAGTAAATCTCATTAAGACATTTATTTTTTTTTTGCAAACAGAAATAGCTTAAGAAATCTCCAAATTGAGGGCAGAATTTATTTGCCGATGATGAATATGAACAGACTGTTAATTTTGCCTCCGATGCCAATTGCACGCCATTTCTGTTACAGTGTCAAACAGTGTTCATGTTTAGATAACAAACACCTAGCGGCCAGCAGCTCAGAAGGCGACACAGCAGGAGGATTTTTGGGTGTTTTGTGTGTGTGTGTGTGTGTGTATGTGTGTGTGTGTGAAAGAGTATTTTCCTTGTGGGTCAGGTTTAAAAGGCGCAGAAAAGAAAAGAGGTTGGTCAAAGTAGCAACCACACAGAAATTCACTAAGAGGGTGCAAGGCAGGGTAATGGACGACATCTGTAACACAAAAAACAGGAGAATGGAGGTGTGTGTGTGTGTGTGTAATTACTAACATTAATAACAGAACATGCCAATGAAGTGAACAGCAGCAAATTAAGAAATAAGAGTGAAGCTGCTCCATGGGGGAGGAGGAGGAGGATTAACAAGATGGAGAGTGAAAACCCAGTCAAGGCTCACACACACTCAAGACCCCAGGATGACCCTGCTAAATATCTCCCTTTACTTAAAACATAACAGTCCAATGATGCAATTGTTATGTTTATATTGAAACATCCCGTATTTACCAAAAAAAAAACCTCCCTTGAAAATGATGCATTTTAAAGTAGACCCTCAAGTAAGATAAGAGGTATTTGCACAATCTTCTGATGAAAAGCCATAACAAGATGAAAAATACATTCAAGCAACTACTGTATTGAGCGCTCCTGTGTGCAGCCCTACTACACTGGTCTAATTCAATTCTTGCTGTCAATACTTCACAGTAACTCCCAGTTCTGAATTTAACATATTAACGCCTTCTCTTTTCCTTTTCTATTGATTATCATTTCCCTTTATTTGTCATCGCTGCCCGTCACAGACTGCACAGCTCAGACAGGAGGAATGAAATGAGAAATTGAAACAAGCTGCACGTAAAAATCGTCCTTTATTAGAACAACAGACTGCTACAGGAGGAGTTTTCAATCGGAGCCGAAGGAAGACCGAAGAAAAGAAGCCAAATAATAGGACGAGTAATGACGTATCTATTGACACTGCCACTGGCTATCTGGCGGGCTGCCTTAGGTATTCACAGCCAGACCAAAATTCAATATGTAGTTTGGCTATTTTCCTTTTAAGTGAGAGGGACCGGAGCATTATCAGAGAAAAGGGCAAACAAAAAGGCAAACAAAGCCGAGACAAAGACAACATAAGCCTTTTCTTTTATTGCCTGCCGCTTCAATCCTTATGAAACACATTCAGATTTCTGGCCTGAGGTATTTAAGAAATGTGTTTGTCTGCGAGTCTTGTAGCTTCATTTTGCACCAATACAAAAAAAAAAAAAAAAGAGGGAAGTCGAAGAGAAATAATGAAAAGTGAAATGAATCCAAAACTGTGGCACAATGCAGTGGAAGTGCATGAGAGTATTATGGCGCTGCCCTCGCTGACGAGTACTGCAGTGCCCTTCATGTAGAGGAAAAGGCTAAGAGGATTCAGTTGGTCCCCCAAGTACAGTGTGTGCCTGTGTCTTTGCACTGTTTGCAGGTTATGCTTATCGGGGTGGACAGTGAAGTTGCAATGCCATCACACACACACGCATACACACACACTAAACACAAGGTCGCCCTCATAAATGAGTTGTGGCGATAAAGCGGTAAGCAGGTTTCTCCCTTCCTCTCATCTTTCCATCTCCATTCAGGCCCATCTATCTCTCCGTCACCAGGACGGCGTGAATGCGTTTATGTGGGCCACTCACTTTCACCTTCAGGCGATAATTCACTACTTTCAAGGAACAAAAGCCGCCCGGCAGTGAAACTGACGCACACAGACGAGGCGTGAGCAGCATTTAACTTGCAAACTGCTGCGAAACCAAAAAGCTGACACCAAATTAGCACAAAGTAATGCAGGCGGGCCATTGTGAGCAACAGAATTTATGATCGGTGCTCAGTAGGAACACTTCTGATTGACATTATGCCATAAAGTGGGTTTCAAGGTCAAACGTTAAAAAACTAATTCTGTCTTCATTTGAATTGTAAATTAGTGTGGCGTTGCCAGTTGTCTTGCAGCAACACATCCACAATCAACACAATTAATGCTCCATGTATGACACGTCGCCAGGAAAACAGACTTGAAACTGGAAAGATGAAATAACTGATCGTCAAGCAAATGTGCACAACTTCCAACAAAACAAATTTCAAAAAAGATTTCAGCTTTTTTCCCTTTGATCTCCACTTAGATTTGTTTCATGTGGGATTTTTTTAAGAGGATCAATTGTGCAACAATATTTTACCATTTTAAATATCCTTATCTGCCATTGAGGGTTTATTTATTTATTTATTTTTACTGATGTTACTTAGAACCATTAAAAAACCCATCTGGGTCACATATTACTCTTCAGGAATAAAACATACTTGTGTGTTACTGTTTCTGGCAACAAACGACCATGGGATGGTAAAAAGCATTAAATATTACTTGTGTGGATAAAGTCCAAACTGATCATGCTGTTCAGCTCGTGCCAGAGTTATGAATGGACGGGGACAGATCTTGTCTGTGGCTATAAAGCAGCAGTAATCTGGATATGGGGCTGCCTTCTGCACTCGTGGTTTGTTTAACTACAGTACGTGATGGGAAAAAAGGACCTGAGGGGCAGTTCACCGTCCCCACCGTCTGTCTGGCTGACCAGGAAACCACAGCATGCATTATTCATTTTGTGTACTCATTCTCCCTCTGCCTCTCCGACACACACGCAAACACACACACAGTGTGCATGTGTGTGCTGAAATATGAGAAAGTTGGAAACAGAAACAAAACTAAAGGCGGCAAAACAGGTCAATATGATAAGAATGTGAGGAAAGTGTGTGAGAGGAGAGGAAACGTGTTCGGGGAAGGAGAGATCCAGTACTTGTGTAATCGACCTCATGCCAAAATAATTCAGGCTTGATCGGAAATCAATGTGAGAGCATGGAAGATGTGAAGAAATCCGATGCTGTCCTGCGGCCATGAATGGCCAAATAAGACGTATAAAAGAGGGTCAGAGCCATGAAGGATGCATTCTGCGTGGCCCTATGTGTGTGGAGAATGCTAAATGAATTCATCAGAGTTCTTGCTTATCACAGATGTGCAGACACAAACAGAAGAAAAGACAAACAACTAGGTAACACTTCAATTACCAAATTGCCAGGATGTGCCCGTTTACACGTGGTACAATAGGAATTACCACACAAAAGAAAAAGTGAAAGCCTCTTGATATTGCAAAGGAGCTGGGTTTATGAGCATTTAATTAAAATGCTCACCAAGATCGGTTATTAAAGCAGAGGGATCTGTCGAGGCAGGCATTAGCGAGGCATCTGTGATGCCACGCTGGCACAGTGACTCATCAACGCTCCACAACACAACCTCCTGCAGGTCTGAAGGCAGCCTGTGCCAACCCCCACCCATGGCAGCCTGGTGCACACAGCGTGTCATGTCACAAGGTGGGGGGAGGTGGGTGCAGGGAGGGGGGGACCCCCTTTTAGACGAGACAGGGTCAGGTTCAGGACGCCACGCGACGCCACATGGCTGAAAACTGACACCCCGCACAGAAACAGAGGTAAGTTCTTTTAGTGATCACGTTAACAAGCTGAAGCGATTCTGTTTTATTTTGTTTGTGTTATGTTTTGCCTAATTGCCGCAATTATGATGATTCATTTTTTAAGGTCCGCCACATTTTTATTTTCAACTGCAGCTGAATTTTTCGGTAGAAAAAGGGGTTCAATTAAACTGCAAAGTAGTAAATCATCCATTTACTTAGTGAGAAAACAAGAAGTGGAATGACCTGGAATACTGATGTGCAGCTTTTACTCCATAAAATCCCTTTAAAGTGCATGAGACTGTTTTATTTCTTAAAACAAGCTCTTACATAATTTACTGACCAAATGGAAACATGTCAGATATGATGTTTGCCATTTTTATGAACATAAGGTATGAAAAGACGTACAGTTTACATGCAGTCATTTAAATATACGTAAAACCAACAAGTGAGAATTTGAGCTATGATCATTTTCTATGCGCGAGATAAAGATAAATGTTGGTGAGTAGGCAGTCAGAGCTGTACAGTAGATGAGAGACCACCCAGACTGAATGAGGTCAATAGAAGTGACAGTATACGTAGGCGGAACAGTACACCACATATTACTGTCCACTTAGCCTGCTCTCATCCCTGCTCAAACACTCCAGCTCTACCTCACCCCCTTTTCTCTGATTCTTGCTTCTTCTCCCACCTGGTGATCAGTTATACAACTAGAAACATACATGAAAAACTCCCAATCAAGGCTTTTCTTTTCTGTCCTGGAGTTTATTTGTCCACTTAATGATGATTAATTAAAAAGCTACAAGTAGATACATTTGGAAACTGAAGTTCAGTCACTACAAGTTATAACCTCAGTGCATTCACCAGCACACGTCTTTAAAAATAGCATCACACTGTTGTCATCAAATTGTCACGCCGCAGTCAGCGCAGTTGCTGCTCATTAGCCATGCTGCATTTTAATGAGGCACTGGGAAGAGTTTAAATATTGTTTCACTAACTTATGTCTCTTATTAACGCTACAGCACTAAATATGCCCCGTGCTAGCTGACTCATGCTAGATAAACACGTCAATGCAGTAAATTTCCCTGTGTTCGCCTCCCCTCCTGGTTAGCGCTGAGCTTTTGAAGTTGCCACCCCCAAAAAAAAAACACATGAAGAAAATCAAGAGAGAGGCTCGGTGACTGAGATAGTGAATGGATGGGTTTGTTGTTGTTTTTTTTTTCCTCAATGGAAGGTGGGAGGTGAGAGAAATTAAATGGAGGACATCAAATAAGAAAAGAGAAATGTCTGGGGAGTGGTGTTTACCGATGTGTTTCTGTTTTTTTTTTTTTCTCCCCCCGCAAAAAAAACCCCAATCCTCAGAAATTGTGTGCTGCTGTTTTGGTTCCACGCTGCGAACGGGAGCAGTGTCTGTCAGAGATTAACACAACACAGAGAGAGAGAGAGAAGAAGAAGAAGAGAGGAAGAGAGGGAGGGATAAAGGAAGCTGATAAACATAAAAGTGATTTTTTTGGGGGGGGGAAGAGGGAGAAATCTTTAAAAAGAGAATCACCCGAGAGGGAAATCAGGGTTGTTGGTGGTAGTGGTGATGATGGTGGTGATGGAGGTTGGGGGGGGTTATAAATAGAGTACACAGAAACCAGGGCCTCTCCCCTCACTGGATGCCATATTAATTATGAATGTCTGCATCAAGATAAATTAAAACATAGCTGTGTGGCAGTTAAGAGAGAAATTGTGAAAAGAGGGGGAGTAAGGATGTAAGCGAGGAGGTGAGGAGACAAGCTCGAAGTAAATGTCAGTCAGAGATTGACAACTGGACACCAACAGCAGCGAGGAAGTGAAGAAAAAATAACAGGCTATTAGCGAAAGCCTGAAAGATCGGTACAAAAAAAAAAAAAAAATGTCCTCATGCCTGCACCCAAACTCAATTTCAAAGAACACAAGAAAAAGAAAATAAGTAATTACAGAGTAGGGAAACACCGAAGTGTGAGGTATAAAAAATAAAAAATAAAAAAAAGCATGCAAGCTACCGAGTCAACATGTCATCAGCTCAACAAAGCCCTAGATAACTCAAATGGTTGTGGAGCAGCGTGAGCGTGAAAAATATTTTATGAATGCAGATGGATGTGACACCAAAACCCAAATCAAATGTTATTCAGGTGAGGCCACCTCAGCAACCACCTGAAAACGCTCCTGCAATCAGATGCTATTCAGAGACGAATCAACAGCAGAATCTCATGCTAATGAAATCAAATGATCCATATTCATGTTGGAGTGCCACACACCTTAATAACGCGTTTCAGTTGGATTCGCTACGCTCTGCGGGGATATGAAAGATGGAGTGGGGGATGGATCAAGGGCACAGACCAAGTTTTTTTTTTCTGTTCTTCATCATCACTTTAATTCTGTTGCTGTTAACTTATCTTGGTAGAACTGCTGCACTTTCTGTCACCTCCTCAGTCCAGCTTCTCTCATGCAACTCTATCCTGCTTCATTGTCAGGCTCTGGATACCATTACGCTATCATGTGACACTTTTCCTGCTAGGTGCAGAATTGTCACTTTTTCCCTCCTTCCCATGATACAATTAGATTTTTTTTGTTTTTTTCAAGCAGAAGAATGAAGCCCAAACGTTTTCTACTTAGAGAAAATGGTACAATCATTATCCGAAAAGTGACAGCTTATATGTATGAATGCTTAACTGTGTTGTTATCTACTCCTGAGTGTGTGAGTGTTTGTGTTCATATTAGCCCAAACAGCAGGTCAGTGCAGCCAGCCAGCCAACCAGCCTCCACACTGGGCTCAGGACTCATTATAAAGGCTCGGTCCTGCCTGCTAACTCCCACCTACCTGTGGAAAAAAAAAACAAAAAAAAACTTGCTGACACCACCGATGACTGGCAAGGGAGAAAATGTGTGAGTGTGTGCGTCAGAGTGTGTACGGATGGAAGAAGTTATGTGCGTGATAACAAATGCTAATTTAATTTGTATGCACATAGAGGCCCGTTAAGGACAGCGGGGCAAAGTGTGTGCACAGGTCTTATGAATCTATCAAACTATGCATTTAAGTGTATATAGGCATCAGTATTAATAATAAAAGTTCATATCAACATATACCTTTCTCCTGCACCTCTGCACCAACACATGGGGGAGGGTTTGCATCCCTGTCAATCAATTTCCAAGGTGTTTGAATTAATTACCGTATTTCCTCAGTTAATTTAAACACAAGACACAGGATTTAGACTCAATGAAGGACCTAGGATCTCTAACCTATCACTATACAGACCAGTGAGCAGTGATTCCTACCACATCTCTGGGGGTCATCAGGTGGAAACCTCCCTTCAACGGTGTTTCTCCTACTTAGTCCCACGACACCTCCAGGACGCTAGGCGGTGAACTCTGTCGCCCCAGATTCATCCCCCTCTAGTGCCAGTTCACACTCCTCCTACACAGTCCAACTAGCACTGCCATGTTTAGGAGATGCTCCAGTGCTACTATTTAGCTAGTGCAAGATGCTAAATACCTTGTGCTAACTGCTAAAAAGTGACAAACTATACCCACTGACTCACCAAACCTGCTAGTGCCAACTCTAAAGGCTAATGCTAGCTGCTAGAATACTACAATGTCAAAAGCAAACTTACCATAGACAAACTATATAAACCAACTCACCAAACTTGCTAGTGCTAACCGCTAACTGCTAAATTAATTCAATACTTCATAAAAGCTCACCACAGACAAAGAGACTTCATCTAAGATGCTATACAAAAACCAATAGTCAATATTAAAAGGCCCCAAATAAAGTCTGGTGAAATTAATTAAACATGGAGCGCCTGTATGTATTTCACAATAAAAGCCCTGTTAAGAAATGTAGGGTTGTCCACTAAAATGCTACGAGCTTTTAATCTGAAACAGTTGTGACAAGGCTTTGTGCTAAAATATCTTACTCTACTTTTTAAACAGAGGAATCTAAAAGTAAATGTCCTGTTACTGTGAGCAGCTGAGAACAGATAAAGGCCTCGGTTACTATTTGAGAAAATACAGTATTTTACAACCAAGGTTTTCTTGATACAACTTGTGTTACTGGCTATCCACACACACACACTGACGCATACACACTTCAGTCCACCTGCAACGCTGGCTGAAGCTCCATTTCCATGACAATTAAACACCGGAGGACAGTGGAGTCAGCCACCCTACACAAAAAAAGCCCTTTAAAGCGGAGATAGGAATGGAGAGGGAGAGTAAAAAAAAAAAAAAAAAAAAAAGAGCAAGAGAGAGGGAGTGTGTGGCCTGGATAAGT
This sequence comes from Pseudochromis fuscus, assembly GCA_900323345.1. Lineage (NCBI taxonomy): Eukaryota > Metazoa > Chordata > Actinopteri > Pseudochromidae > Pseudochromis > Pseudochromis fuscus. The sequence goes on from OOFC01006153.1 coordinate 22,932, forward strand.
GGTGGCAGGATTATAGCTAGTTCCATCATGGCTTTGGTCCGTTCACTGCTTCTTATAAAAACCTATTAGCATGTGAATGAACGGGCACACAGTGGATGGAGTTTTCTAAAGCCCAGGAGCACTGATCCACTATCAGGTGAGCTTTCCGTAAACTGGGAGTAAGCAGGGGAGGAGGGTTTGTGTGTTTATGTGTGTGTGGGGGGGTAGTCGACTTGATTGTGTCCACTTTTGTCAGAATTTTGTTGAGAGTTGACAGCACTCAAGGAAAAGGGTACAGTGCTTAAAATGCTGTAATAAAGCTCATTTGGGAGTAAACAATTTAATCAGCTTACTCAAGTCAGTGGCGCCATCGATGTACAAACTATCCTGACAACGTAACGGTTTGATGCACGGGAGGACAAACAAGAGGTCAAAGGGAAAAATCGATTTCTGAACTGAATTATTTTTTAGTTTTCTTCCTTCTTTGCTTAAACTCAGAATGAATGTTGGAAACACATTTTCACGCCAAAGTAGCTGCTGTCCCGATCTGTATCCGTTGTTGAAAGCATAACAGAGATTATTCTTCACACATCTCTGAACCCGAACGATCTTGTGCTCAAAGCAAACTAAAATTGGAGTGTGAGTGTGAAAGTAAAATGCAGCAAAGTAGGCATCAGAACTAGCAGGACTATGAATGTTAAAGCAAAATACGACAGGGTAAGAGGCACATAACAAAAAAAAAAAAAAAAAAAAAAAAAAGGGAAAATTTCAA
>OOFC01006155.1:6096-29667 GCA_900323345.1 Pseudochromis fuscus
GGGGGGGGGGGGCAAGGAGCCAGCAACAGATGATTAAAGTCTGACAAAAGGTTAGGAGATGTGACAACATGGTTGCAAGTCAATCAGCAGGGCGCAATATGAGCACCTTGCCCAGATTCCAGGTAATGGAGAAGAGGAGAAGAGGAGGGGAGGAGGATGGGAGGGATAATAGAGAGATGTTGCACAACACGATCAAGTTTCAAGATCGCTTTGAAGTCCAGAGTGAAAATTTACTCCCCCTGAAAAATACCAAGGGCATTTTTTGCTGGACAACATTGGTGATTAAATGGTATTAGGTGGGTTTACCCCTCGAGTGCTTGAATAATAACAGGTCAAATCAAGTGTTTGCAATGAGTAAAAAAAAATAATAATCCTGAGGTCCGGAGGGCCTGTCCTGATGGCAGGTGGTAGTTAACATTTCAAAGTGTAAGCACTCTGAATACCTATGATAATTTTTTTTTTTGAAAGGGGACAGGAGGGGGAATAAACAAAAAGAAGATTCCTGTGGAGACAAAGACTTCACCTGAAAGGAAGGTAGTGTTGTGGTGATGGAGGGAAGGAAGGAGGAGCTCGCAGGAAGAAGAATTTCTGAGCTGTCACATGCTACGTTAGGGCGCAAAAACAGCTCACTGTGTTATCACAAGGGCATTTTGTCATTGACGCATCCACTACCGGCAGATTTATGGTGGTGGAGTTGAGAGCACGGTATTGCCATTGATAATTGATGGGCTGTACGTGTGTGCATGTGATGTGATGGTGAATATATGGATGTATTTATACATGTGTGCACAGACATGCATGTATATTAAGTGTGTGTCAGTGGAAGTGTACGCTCTCTCTCTGTTGCTTCCACTCACAGCACCCACCTCACCCTCCCACCACTGCCTGTCAGTAGTATGGGCCTCTGATTGGGGGCCATGGGCTCAGTCGCCACGGAAACTGCACCAAAGCAAACAAAGGGGTGGAACGGAGCTTAGGGAATATGGTGACACAAAGGGGCTACCTAGCACAGTGGAAGATTTCAGGAGAGAGTCAAACAAAGCCGAGCTGCCACTAAACAGTGAAGCCGGAGTAAATGTCGCTTGTTGTGCCTCGCATTAACGACACCCCCTTCCTAATGCTCAGAAATGCTAAAATCTGTAGTATGCTGCTGTGCACAAGCCTCGAGATTTCAAATTAATTCCCCATCTTCCTCTTCTCCAGGCTTTTGGAATTGCTTTATTAACATATGCAAATGACAGCGTTGGAGACGTGATTAGTTAAATTGCACAAATTTTCTGTGATTTTCCATGCAGCGCATAAATAGAGTCAATCCAGAGTCATTTAAATTCATCCTCTGCTTATCTCTGTGCATTTTGTCAATCAAACTGCAGTGGGTGACTTTAAATCCATAAAGCTTTGATACTGCTCTAATTCCCACTGAAGCTCCGCTAGCAAACAGCATTACCACTGCAAGATGAATTTACACCAGCCATAACAATAAAAACAAAACAATAAGGTCATTAAGATTAGCTATTGTTAATAAACATTAACCCGATTACAGCAAATTAAACTCTCGAACCCAAGCACGATATAAAATCCATTAACAATGCTAAGATAAAAGGTCTTTAATATGTTAAATGCCATTCAAATCAATCAATATTTCTTCTGAGCCAAAGTACTGTAAAGCAGGCTGATGAGACATAGAAGCAGACATAGGGACATACAGGAAGTCATTGGGCTAAAGAAGGGGATTACATTTTCTTAGAGGTCTGTGGTTGGTCCTGTCCACTGAGACTCATTAAGAATGGCCTTGACATTAAGGGCCCTCTCTCTTTCAACCTGTTTGCAGCCACGATGCTGAGATCAAACGCAGTGCTATAGGTGAGGGCACTCTCAATGGCCTAAAGCTGGTCATTCATCCTTTTTAAAGACAGGAAATCAGGCTAAATGGAGGCCCGGCTCCTCCTCCGGTCCCGCTAAAGAGGCTTCAGAAGCTGCAGAGTTTTTGCAGTAAAGAATTTCAAGTGGCCATGGGCCTTTGAGGGGGAGTGCAGAACCAATAAAACGCAGGATTACTTGTGTCAAAGAAACACACCTGCATTTCATACATTGTCAGGGTCTTTTACTAATCACTAACTCCAGGCAAGGCAATGAAATGCTTCTTTTCCAGGGGAAATTCAGCCCAAAACAACTTTGTTTTTGAATATTTTGCACATGTTTTAACTTGCCTTGTATGCATTTTCTCAGTGTTTACGCTTGTGTGGTTCAAATACCACAGGGGAAACAAAGGCCTTTTGTTTGACTGCACTGACATATCTTTGACTTTTCAGCCTTGAAGTCAGTGCATTGTGGTTTTCTTCCACTGCTTCTGTTCTTCTGTTCATAGAAACGAATTATACCCATGTCTTCATTGTGTCCCTGTGTCTTCATCACACTGTGTCTGACCTGACATTACTAAAATGAAAACAATGGAGTCATGGTCCTAAGTAATCTCACATACGTAGCTGCGATCACTGCAGATGTTCAGAGACTGGGGCCACTACTAGTTCATTTTTATATAATTATTAAGATTTTACTATTTGTAGTTTAACATGAAAATATGGAAACTTAGGTGAACACATGTCCACCAGTGGAAAATCGTACTCCCGACTGCCTACTAGCTACACCTAACATCTGTATAAACCTTCATAATGGCTCACTAAGCTGAGGATTACTTAGGGAAATTTGTATAAAATATGCAAAACACTTCACAGCAAACTGCCGGCATCAGGTTTTAATATTCCACTCAATCTAAACAAGATGCCTCTTCAAAGATCTCAAACAAGTAGCTACAGAATGCATATACATGAACATCATATGAGGTTATCTGAGGTTTTGTGGAGTAAATTACTTTAACATCAAAAATACTTCAGAAGAGACGAAAATGGGGAAAAACTCTGTGTGAAGGGGTTTCAATAATTCACTAAAATCTAGGCTGATAACAAATGTTCAGGTATCTTACATGCTGGTATTAAAATATAATGAATATTCAAGCGAATTTAATTTAGCCGAGGGCGATTTTTAATCTAATCTACACTAATCAGCACACACTGACGGGCCAATAGGAATTTTTTTAATGAAATGTGAGGATGGGGGTAAGCTTCAAATTTAATTTATGATACAGACCTGCCCAATACTCCTGGCTGATGTAGCTCTGGAGGTACACCCGTACACAGTGCAGTATCAGTATACAGTATCAGGCCTCAGGGCTCAACATTAGGAGGAGCTGCACAAGCCCTCATTGCTCCGTCACCCTCACTCTCTCCCTCTATTTTCCTCCTGTTTTTTCCTCTTCGACTGCTCCCTTTCTCCCGCTCTCTGTCCATGACAGATGTGAGATTGATACCCGTGGTGCCGGGTGATATGCTGCTTCTAATTTTAGCCTTCCTCACTTGGGGACTCTCACAGCAACAGGTAAATTGGACACCGAAGCCAGAGTCCATCTGTACTGTAAATAGGCACTGATAAATTATTTTCCATGACAGCCACAGATATGAATGATGTAGCGTGTGCTGCTCACAGAATGGCACGCACAATCCATAAGACCACCGTACTTATGTAGTGAGAGTGAGTGCTTGTGTTTGTGAATGTGTATAAGCATTAAATAAAAAATACTCTGTACACATTTATACAAGGGTTTGTTTTTTTTCCCCTGTGGAGTTTAGAGTGGAAGCAGGTAAAGAGATATTATTTATAATAGCTGATAGAAGACAATAAAATACTGGTCAGAAACACTTTTCTTGAAACACAGATGATTCTGAATGGCCAATGTAGCATTAGGCTGATAGTGAAATAACATTTGTCTGATACTTGGTGCCACAGAACAAGATAAAAGAAAAGAAAAGATTACTATTAAACCCGGAGGTATTGTTGTTTACTCACATTTCCATACATTTATAACAAAGAATATAACAGCATCTCCATCAAATTTACAAAAGAAAATATGCATTAATGCATGTTTTCATCCTCTACAATTATTCCATCAACATGTGGCCCATATTGTCCAAGCTGCTAGTTAGTGATGAGTCATATCTACAGGAATAAAGCCAATGAAAAATAAAACATTAAATGTTGCTTTTTTGTGTGTTGCATGTATTCATCTGCAGACATGTTTTCCAGCATAAAAAGAAGATAATGTACATGTAAAGCTTCATAAATTAAATCAGTTATTTGGTAACCCAGTTGCTATTGTTTTGATCAATAAATCAACATATTCACCATAAACAGGACTAAATACCTTCATAAAGTGATATTTAGATGTAGCATTTCCACTTCCAAATGGAAAACATGCTTCAAACAGGTGAATGAACATGCACAGGTTGAAAATATATGTTTTATTAGGAATCCTGGATGATATAAGCCATATATAAGCCTATATAGCTTTTCCACAGTCTTCCTCTGCCACTCAAACATGCCACTGAACTAAATTATTACTCCACAAATCAGTATTTGGCTCTAACGTCTCACATTAAATGAATGCTGTGAGACTATTATACCTCCAAAACAGCAGTGCAATAGAAGCATTGATTCATATTTTTCATAATTTCCTCATATTTAATTCATGAGGAGTCAGGTTCATATTATCAATAGGTGGAAATAACACATACAGCATGATCAAAGCAGCCTGTGAGCTTTTAGTTCATACAATAAGTTGAATAATCAATAACAAAGATTTTTTTTTGTATTTATTATTGATTGCAGTTTCCAGAAATAGATTGAACAAAACACTGTAACAAAAAAAAACCTCAACCCAAAAACTCTCCTTGTGTGATGTAAAATATTCATGTCTGTAAAACAGTCTGCAGAGAGAGGTGACCTCAAATCACAGGGACACAAAGTGGTACCTTTCTCAGCCTCTTTTCACACTTCACTATCAAAAAATGCAATTTGCTTTTTTGAGAATAGATTCTTTTTTTTGTTCATGTCACACAGCCAAGAGGAAACTGGGTCATTTTAATCATTTGAATCTCATAATGTAACCAGGCCAGCAATCTACCAGGTACATGTAGGTCAGAGTCCATCTTGGCTCCCGTGTGGTTTCTGACCACAGCTTTCCCCCCCGACTGTCACTCGTGATTAATCTGCTAATGTCCACATGCAAATTCTCCAAATAGGCCTCCTCGCTGTGACTGTACAACTAATGGGCGCCGGTGGAGGCTGTTTAGCCGTGTCATGCGTATGTATGAGGTTGTATATTTAGCAGCCAAGTTTCTTTTGATCACCGTGTGGAGATTGAATGGGCTGAGATGAATGGTGGTCCAAAGCTGGGCCACATTACCAGCTGACCACCTGCCTTTCATTCCAAATAGAAATAACAGATGGGCCGGGCAGACTGCAACACCCCATTACCACAATGTAAAGTGGGGAGCCAGATAGTTGAATGTTTCATTAAGTGAAGGGTTCTTTATTATATTTCCAAAACATTGTGAAGCATGACATTGGCTGGGTGAAAAGAACAAAATGTTTTTCTGTGTAATATGGAATATTTCAAAGCCGCAGATCACTGCACCATGACTGTTTGTGTAGATAAATATCCCCTGTTCAACATTCATTCAAATGCAATACATCTACATGGGCAGTTTTCATTTGAAATACTGTATCTATTGCTTACTTTACCAGTTAATTCAAAACATGTTGAATTCAAACATTTGTAGACACTGTAGAAACACAGGTGAAAGTAGCATGAAGTTGTTTTTGTTGCTTTGGCAAGAGGGTCATCGTGTTGTAGTTGGGCAAAGACAGACAGCATCACCGTGCTAAAACTGGCATTGGCACTGACTTTTTGTTCAATTTTGATTCACTAATATGTTAATAAATCATATATATTCTTGATGGACAGTTTTGAAAATATAACACAGCATCCAGCAGAGATTGAAAACTGCTGTAGAAAACAGATGAAAAGATGTCAGTGGTGATCATGTGATCAGATCAAATTACAGCTCACCACTCTAGTTATGTATGAAGAGCTACAATTCTACTGCAGTATCTCTGTCTGCTCATCTGATACCTTTTCCCTGAGATTGATTACAGTTATAAAATGCTGATGTCTTCTACTTCTACTACCCAAAGTATATGTTGTCAAGCACATACGCTCCTCTGTTATAAAGTATAGAATTTTTAGGGGATGGTCTTATCAGTCCAGTGTGATTTTCTTTGTATTCATCCAGCTGTATTTTTATGTCAGTGAACATTTTGTACCCATAATTGTCTTTTTTGTGGTAGTTTTGCAACAAAAGGCAGAATTCATGTACTCCTGCATGAATAAGGATGAATGCATCTACATTTGTTAGCATACACCTAAACATATAATTGTAATTCTGCCCATTCTTCCACTCAGTGCCTCTGTATCTGTCTTCATACACAAACATACTTGAGTGTTCCTGGGGACTCTGGGACACATCTGGTGCTGCTGTGTGCCTGGTCTGGTATTTAGCAAATTGTACCAATGAAGAAATCTTTCGATTAGAACTAGGAAATTGCTTCTGTCAAGACCACTCAACTGAGCGAGATAGCTCTTGCTTGAATTGGGTCTCAATTTGAAAAAGAGGAGTAATCTAATGTGGCATCTTGATAACATTTATCATGGAGAAGAAAGGAAGGATATGTTCCCGTGCTAGGGGGCTTTGGGTTTTATATTTCCTTGTGCTGAGTACAGACGCTCCCCTAACATGTTACATTTAAAGCTGCTGAACCACCTTTTGGAGTTTCACTGTTTTTGATCACAAACCGAGATTGCCATGGCTGCATCTAATGATAATTGAGATTTAGAAAATGAAATCCAAGCTTGCTCAGCTGCACTATTTTGGGGAAAAAACTCCTTATCACAGCGCTGCGGCTGCAGCCTGCACATGCTCCAATTAGGCTCTCTAAATGTTTAATAAGCACAATCAATGTGCAGAATGAAGTCTGCCACATGGGGCTTCAAGCCGAGTTGTAGGAACTGTAACTCACTCTGTGGGTTACCTTTACCTTATGGAGAAAAAAAATCCTTTGTAAAGTACTCAGGCATTCCTTTTGTAACCATTTTAATGGCCAATACCTCCTGGTCAAGAGGTGGTCGTTGAATGGACTAATTCAGCAGGATTAGTCCTCTGTGGTGGTGATCCAGCCAGCCAAACAAATGCGACCTTATGGTGCCGAATCTGTGCATGCACAACTATACATTGACTGCATAGGAGGAGGCAGTTCAGTCAAGGGATTAGCGGGAATCAACCATTCAGGCATACCGGACCATTTTTAGATTCTCTTTCTTGACTTTGAAAGACTTGTTTAACAATAATCACATCACAGAAGGGGGGGACCACAAGCGAAATACCAGTCGGATGAAACTCAGAGGAAGAGGAAGGAAACTCAGGGAAAGGTTATAATACAGACAGGAGAGCTAACGCCACAGTTTGAGCTCCAGGGATGTGTTTTTAGTCTCCGGGAGCCTCAAAGAGAGGGCTGGTGGACATGCTAGAGCTGGGATACACAAAACAGAGGCTTCGTGTGTCAGATGACCTTTTGTTCCCAACAGCTCAGTTCTGCAGGACTGCACAACCAAATAAACATCAGATATTTCAGAGGATGGCCCTGACTGTGAGCTGAAGTAGCATCTGACTGATAACATTAAAGGAAAGATAATGTAGCTCAAGTGTAAAAAAAAAAAAAGCGACTTCCATTGCTTATAAAATGCTTTTTTATGACATAACTCCAAATATAAACACTCATCTGGCAAACTGGTCTTTTGAGGTGCAGTGTACATTTCTTCAGTAACTTAAATGCTGCTTTTTTAGGCATTGCAAAAGAAAAAATGAGGGTAGAAGGTGAATGGAGAGAATGAAACTACATTGATTTTGACATCTCCACCTGGTGCATGAGTGCATATTGTATTTCCCTTCTGCAGGGTTGTGTACAACTGAACAGTGCACAGAGTGATTTCCCCGAGCAGCTTGCACAAAAAAAAAAGAGAAAGTGTTTAAACGTAAACAAACCAATCAACCAATCAATAAACACAGCAAGCCTTGAGGTGCTGCTGAGCGACTAATAAACAGAACAACAATGAGGGAGATAGTGTGAACAGAAAAAAGCACTGCAGACAGAATCTCAAACATTATTAACAGAAAAACATCTCAGTGCTGCTCCGGCTGTTTGATTGGTAAGTGCAGAGCACCCCAGCAACAGCTAAAGGAGATTAGGATGTCAAAAATTATTACTGCAACAGAAATACATTTTCACATCAGCACTTTCTTTGCAGGATTTCTTATTAAGACACTGGGTTGCACATCTCAAGAATTTAATTAGGGAAATACAGTAAACAGTTGAAGAAGCCAATACCTCCAACCAAGCCTGGTGGTTTAAATGTCCTATTTGAATAATAGAAAATGTTTATTTGAATGAGAAAAAAAGTTGTGGTTTATCTGTATCTGGGTTCAGACAAGGCACACAGTTAAAGGGAATCATGATTGTAAAAGTAAACATAGATCTGGCCAAGTACTATCCAACAAAAAGTTAGATACAACAACATCAGATTCGTGACTACAGAATCCTGGCTATTCAAACTTCATTCACGAAATGAAGCTTGATTACCAGTCAAGACTAACCCTTATGTCAGAGACACCGCAACTACCAGAATTTGGCTAACTCTAAGAAAAATGTACAACACAACAAAACCCCAAAACGTGTTTCATGCCACATCTCTGGTATGCCTTGTGGCAAAAGAGTTACGATATCTCTCCTTATCTGCACCACATACTAATCACTCATGACCTGCACCTTCAACTAGTACTTTTTTCAACATAGCCAATAAAAACTCCTTCCATGAAAGTATATATCCATCCATCCTCTAGACCCGCTTTATCCTGCAACTGCAGCCTATCCCAGCTGGCATAGGGCAAGTGGCAGGGTACACCCTGGACAGGCCAACAGGCCATAACAGGGCAAGAAGTATACCATGCATACAAATGAAGTTCTTTAAAACATACAGAGAAGAGTACTCTCCTGCCACTCCAGCCGGTTGAGGCAGACGGCCACCCACCCTGAGTCTGGTTCTGGCTGTTCTGTTCTCCTCCCCAAAGTTTCAGTCTTTCCAGCTTTCATACTGGAAGGTCCTGACCCTATTATCTCCGCCGAGGAGGTTATGTTTTTGGCTCTGTTGGTTTGTTTGTCTGCCTGTCTGTTATCGACATAATGGAAAAAACTTAAAACTTAACTTCCATTGTAAGAGAGAGATTTTTAATGATTTTCAGTCCTATCACTCAATCTGGCCCAGAATTGAACTTTTCTTTGGGTCATATCCTAACAATCTGTCATGGTCCACTCTTCTGAAAGTTAGATAACCAATGTACAAGGATTAGACCTTGATGAAGGTTCATGAGTGCTTTCTAGATATGTAAGAGGCCCTCAGATGAAATTATATTAATTTATATATGATGCTAAGATTCACAGGTTGTCTCTAACTATAGCGTAAAGTGAAGGAGTGACTTAAATGAGACCCTTAATTGCTACATAATCCTTGCTCCTGATTTTAATACCCATCATATATTGATACCTGTGATCTTAATAAATGAATGATTATAATTTAACATGTGTAGCATTAGGTCTATCTACCAACCTCCCTCCTCCCTCCCACTCCTCAGTGAACCACAGAGGCCAGTTATGTTATTGGCTTTATGACATGGCTGGTAAAGATCATACTTCAGAGCCCCATTCTTGAGGTTTAAATCCTCAGACCATATTCTAATGCAACTTCTATTAAAACACATTTAGGACAGCAATGACTGAAATGTACTTAACAAGTCTGTCATCTCTGCACCTTTGTTAGCGTCAGTTGAGCCAATCGAATGTGAAATGGCTTGCTGGGTTGACGAAACCCCCGACAGGGAACTTTGAGGCTGAGGGATTTGGTCGTGGTGGACAGGTGGTTCCACTGGAGAGGCAGGAGCTCGGTACGGAGCCTTTGAAATCTTCTCAACTGGAAAATGTGGCTGCTTTTGAGATGACAAGAGGTCTCCGCTGTAATGGCCAAGTCACCGAATTTAGAGCAGGGTCCTAAAAATCGTACTTTACGTGAAACTGGTGGTGAAACCCTCTGCAACATTAATGAAATCAATTCCTCTCTTTCTCTTAATCAGACAGCTTCAATTAAATTTAACTGTAAGGCTTTTTTTTAAAGACAATGTCACCTTGAAGTAGGTTAAAGTTCACGCAGGCAGCTGAAATTATCTCAGATTTTGTGGTGGTTCTATTTAAAAACTCAAATGATGAAATCACATGCAAAATGGAAATTAGACTGCAGTGCACTCCTTCCACTCGTGTACAGTTCTGCCACGGTTCATAAGATCATAATAAAACAGTTTGGTTTTGTCAAGTGTTTACAACACCCCAGACCTCTCTGTGAAGTAAACAACACAGCGGTCTTTGTTGTTTCAAGTATCAAACAAGCTGCATTAATTCACATTTCACTTGTTTTTGTATGTCCTCAAACAAAGACACTCGAATGCAGCAGCACTTTCTCAGAAAACCATTTAAAAAAGTTATGAGTGTATTTGTTTTTAAGACTGTTGTTACTCATTTTTTCTTATTAACTGTTAACTATACTAAACTAGCCTTATGTCACAGAGCATGTCCTGGAAATACTATCCGTGTGGGAACCCTGCTTATGCAATGAAACTGGTTAAAGGGATGGACTATTAAAATAATACAGTTGGATTATCAGCTGGAATTTTCCATTTATGGCTAAACCATGAGAAAACCACTGAAAACAAGCCTGTCAGCAATAGCTGAGTGGCCTGTCTTATAATATAGAAAACAGACTAAGATAAAAAAAAGGATATGTTTTATTTAATTTAGTCTTGAAATCCGACCTGGACAGCTCCTTTTTTCTTTGTTATAAAATCACATGAGGAAAAAGGATCAGAGATGCCTGCAGAAACCTGCCTTCATCTGCTGCTTTGAGTGAACTGTCCAGATATCTGACAGTCGCTCCCTCACCACAGCTGACAGGTGAGTGCAGAACATCAACATGGTGAGGTGGAAATGCCAGAGTAAGTGAACTGACCTCTAAGTTTCACACAGATCAGTGAACACAGATATTATCTCCTCCCTCCTGCACACACTGATATGCTCACCAACACATCGCACATGCAACATGCTCACACATACACAGATCAATCACTGGGCTTGCGAGCACAGTAATGATGTTGTTGACGTTAATGAGGAAGGGGACACGCTCATGAAGGCAGCTAACGATGCTAATCATGGAGATATCACACTGATGCCCCCGTAACAAGCCAACGTGTCAGTGAATGACTCATCGATTAACTTAAATCTGATGGGTTTTTTTTAAATGTGTATCCGTGTGGAACATTTCCTGATTTAATCCTCGAAAACTGAAATTAAAGATAGAAAAACGTCATCTGCAACATGTGTTTTAGCTTATTTACACTCTAAAGCTGGTGTTATAAAAATAAATGTACCATGTTTATTATGAGCTAGATTTTGCAACTAGAAAGCAGTGAGAGAGCACAAAGCTCTGCTAAGGCATAATCCATGTACATGTAGCTGTTTAAGGATAGATAAGCTACAAAAAATAATCATTTTGTAAACATTAGCATTCTGTGTCCAGATTTCCAACAAAATACATTAAAGTGTGACAGTTATTGTTTTTCAGTGACAAATAGTGTTGTAGTACTCGAGTTTGGTCTTGGTCTCGAGACCGGTCCTGAGACCACTTTTTAAGGGTCTCGGTCTCGTTTTGGAATTGAAGGCATTTTTACTCGGTCTTGTCTCGATCTTGGACAGGGTGGACTCAGGTTTTATTTCATCAAGACCGGTCAAGACCAGACCAGCACTACTGTGATAAGTGAGAAAAGTAGAATATAGCTGTTGCCTTCCCAGTGTCTTTGTGACACCCAGGGTGACATACCTCCTGTCCACAGAGACTGGATGAAGACGACTGGAGACATTACGAAAATTAGTTGTTGTTGCTGTTGCATTTATGTAACACGAACTTAATTAAAAAAACCAAGATACTGGTCATTTGGTCCTGTTTTGTTGTGATTTTTTTTTTGATATATTCAGTCTCGGTCTCGACCTCCAAATGTCTTGGTCTTGTCTTGGTCTCGGTTGGTACGGTCTTGACTACAACACTATTGACACACTATAAGAAATAGGACTATTCTGGCTTTTGGATTTTTTTTTTGGACAGGATCTTATCTTCTTATCTTGCCCAAAATGTAATGATATATTTCTTAAAATTCAGAGTTACAAACTAAACTCTAATCTCATGTAATGGTGGTGCATCTGCAGAAAGTACATTGTTAAAAGTCCAGATATGGATGGTGAAAAACACATTTGGGCAGTAATCTACATTAACAGCCTCTGTTCTTTTTGCTCCAGGCATTGTACCACATTTTGGATTCTGGCTGCAGGGATTTACTCCCATTCATCCACCAGAGCAATAGTGAGGTCCAAAGTTGATGCCGGGTGATAAAGCGGGGCTATTTACGCAGGTCAGGGCTCTGTAAAAGCGGATCAGGTTCTGCCATGGCTGGAAACATACTGCTAAAACTGCTGCTATAGCGTGAAGATTTTCTGTCATTGCAAACAGCATCAGACAATAAGAGACAAGGGAAATGGAAATACATAGTACTACAGTGTCAATCAGGGTTAAGTTTCAATCTACTGTGATGAAACTGAATATTTATTTTAAGTATCAGCTAACCAATAAATGGTGAATAAATTGATTTCATAATAGTTGAGAGGGTCTCATTATAAGTTTGAAATATAGCATGAGAGAGAGAGTGAAATATGAACACACATTTATAAGCGAGAAGAAAGTAAAATGTTAATTGGAAAAGAGTCACACATATTTGCATTGCAGGCTTCGGTTTCCAGCTCACTGGCAGCCTCAAATATCATTTACCATCCTCCAGCTGATTGCAAATCTGGGCTCTGGTTTCCTTTCTATATCTAAATATTAATAGTCTCCATTACATGAAAATTACTTTCATCTCCGACTCACATGGAGGGATTAGATTTTAATCAACGCATTAAATATGACTTTCTATTCCTGCAGATGGGAGAGGATGGCAGGCAGTCAATTAGTATCATGCTCTGTTTGCGGTCTCACAGTGAAGCCTGATAAAGTCTTTGTTATCGCAGAAGCTTTAGGAGCATAAACAGAATGACAAAGTGACATGTGGGAAAGAGGTAACATAATGATGAGCTGCTGTCAAGGATCAGTGCATCAATATTACTTCTGAGCAGCTTTTGAAAAGATATTTGTGAATGAATAGAGTGTTTATGTTTTTCCGCCTCATGCTACTACAGATTTAACCAGTAACATCATCAGCTCAATTCTCAATCAGAGCTGTTTCTACTCATCAATATCCCTAAATTTATACAAAATCAGAGTCAAGCTGTTACACAATCTGTTGGAGGATTCAGCCAAAAAATAAAATAAAATAAATTTCTTTTCTTGAAAAATATCAGTGACCAAATGTTTTGAATTTACATCGTTGCAGGAAAACTTTTCTCACACCCACTATTAAAAACACAAGAGAAGACATCTGTCCATACATCCATTTATTTCATGTGACCAGGTCAAAGTGGCAGCAGGCTAAACAAGTTAGTCCACACATCCCTCTCCACGAGCCACATTTCCCAGCACCTCCAGAGGGATTACCAGCCAGATGAGATATATTATCTTTCCAGCATGTTCCGGGTCTACCCTGGGGTTTACTACCAGCTGGACATGCCCAGAAAATCTTCAATGAAAGCTGCACAGAAGGCTTCCTGATCGGATGCCAAACCCACCTGTACCGGCTCCATCGAATGCTAAGTAAGGTGCAGCAGCAGCATCACAGTCCCTGAGGATGTTTGAGCTTCTTACCCCAATCTCAAGAAAAGACATACACAACATAAATATATTTGAAAAGGCACATGTAAACATAACCCCATATCCAGCAGCCATCAAAAACAAACCAAGTGAATATCTCCAGGCAAGGACAGAAAAGAGAGAAATAAACATACAACTTTGAACATCATTAAAATTATAGTTTTTTTTCTTTGGCCTCAGAAGACCTCGATGATGCTGAAGTACAAATAAATGCAAATACAAACAATACAATTAGAATTAATACTTATATCAATTAAAAAACAAATGCTCTAAAGATATAAGAGTGGGCAAGAAAAAAGAGACTGAATTAAAAAGCACTGGTCGGTAAAAAGTTAAATGTGGTGAGGTTAAGCTGAATTCTGTTTTTGCAACTTTTTATTGGCAAACTACCCACAGTGCACCAGACTTTGAGTAACAGATAACACTGTTGCCTTTACTGTTTTCCACACTACAAACAAAGGCATTAAACAATCCTAATTCTTACTGGAAAACTTTTACAATTGACTTCAGCTGCCCACAGAGGCAGCCTGCTATTCAACAACTGTACTGTGGAGAGTCTGACTCAGCACAATCTCTTCACACATTCGCTCCTTTGTATCCTGCAGGATATGAGATCTGCTCCCAGGTGTGTTCACTGAAGCCTGATTGGTTTGAAGACACAGCAGGTTTGCTCTCCTTCTGTTGGAGTCTGACAGATAACTTGTTCCTCACTAGTGTGGATGGTATGAGGTGTTTAACATTCTGTGGCTGCAGCAAGGTCCAGACCAAGTTCTCACCAGCCTTTGTTGCATTTTTCTTCTTCTGGTAGGCTGACATTTTTTTGTTTGTTTTTTCATGAAAGCAGCTACTCAAAATTAGTGAGTGAAGTTAGAGCCAAAAATGTTTAATTTTGTGTGTCCAGTTGTCGGAATTGAGTGTAATCTAAGCTGAAAAGCTTTTTTGCAAAGTATATTTTTGATGTGGCTACATCTGCTTCTGTGCTTTAGCAACAGTGATTATTGCACTTAACAGCATGTTGTGGGCTTTAATTATTTTAGGCTACAGTGATGAGAGTTGTCAATATACCCATTTTCCACCAAACAAGAACCTGTGTTAGGTCTGTGCTGGTGCTAGTCCTGGTGGTTAGTTGGTTCAGATCCTGTTTCTCCTATGAACCAGTTTGCTTTTCCACTGGCAAGGAGCCAAGTTGGGGCCACGTCACTGCGTCATTGTATAAGGTCAGTACGTCACTGCATAGGTAGCCGGTTCCCCAACAACAGGCCGCTAGCAAGCTAGCTGCTGTTAACAAACTACTGTTACCCTGTTACTGTCAGTCCATGAAAAAAATATTTTTTTCAACGGATATTCTAGTTACAACATGATTGTGTTAACAAAGCAGTTTTGCATTGCTACGTGTGGTATTTATTCAGTTTTGGGAGCATACAAGTGCTGTTCCTGGTTTTACAAGTCTACACTGAGATCCAGAGACAAAACCGTATTTTCATTACTTTACTCTTCTACTATCGCTAGTTGTGTGTTTCCACCGTCGCTCCCCCAGCTCCTGGCGTAGTCGCTACTTAGTCGGTGATGATGCTCTGGCCCAGCAAGGAAGTGGGGCCAGACTTAGCCCCAGTTTTAGCAGCTGGGGCCGGTTCTCGCGGTGGTGGAAACGCAACAAACTGGGGCTAAGTCAGGAACTGGCCCCGAACTAGCACTGGAACCCGTTTGGTGGAAAAGGGGTAATAGACATTGAAAAAGCTCCATGTCTGGATTTATGAAAAAAAACCTTACAAAATCAGGGTATTATTATTATTATTATTATTATGAAAAGCCTTGAGACTCAGTCACTGACTTGCAGCAGTTTCTTGTTTTGCCATTTCCAACTTGCTTCAGTGACCTTTGAATATTTAGCCAGAATTGATTTTAGGCCAAAATGCATACCAAATATCTCAGTTTCTGCACATTTGGGGTGAGTCTTGTTAAAGCTCTGTTCACTTCCCCTGGTTGTGCTTTCTTTTTTGTTTTTGTTGCCTCAACATAGTGACCTCCTTGAGGTGTATGATTAGCACTCAGAAACTGACAGGGTGTCATTGTGAACCTGTTACCCTTGGATTTCTGTGTGACTGTAAAATAACACAGAACTGTGTCTTTCACAGCCGCAGCTCGTCCTCATGAACTCCTGAACCTCGCCGAGCTGCTCAGGTCCTGGGACTCCAGGAACTATATCAGTGCAGCTCACACCCAACACATCCCTCAGTGCAGTGGCTCATGTTGGGCTCACACAAGCAGCAGTGCAATGGCAAAGTAGATTTTAATTTGGTATGGTTTGATATGTGCAAGATTTCAGAATTAGATTGTATTTTTAAGACATCTTTAATTATTAGTATAATTTAGAATTCATCATTTCTATCCAGTGACAGCATCCTTGTCACTCTAAACACACTCCTATGATATCTGGTATTCTTTCAAAATACGTCTCTTTAATAGCTTAAGCACCATGCATGTCTGTTAGATTTTTATTTTGTGGCATTAGCTTTGCATAAATATCCACAGATTCTGATATGACGCCCATTCTAAATTTTATCTGACTTTGGACTGAGGCGTTGCTGGGGGGAGGAATCTGACTCTTCTCAAAAATAGAATGCAAATTAAATCTTATGACAAAATAACAGATGGGATCCCCTGTGATATCAAATCACTCGAGCTGAGCCTTTTCCAAGATGAATGTATAATTTTTGGAGAACTTTTCTTTTCTTGGCCTCATAGATCGTATCGACATCAAGTGAAAAGGAGTCTGGCCATCTGCTTATCTGTCCGTCCAACACGTGCTCAACTGCGCAGAGTCCGGCACTTGTTACAGAGAGGACCACAGAGGGCTTTGGGAGTACGCCCACAAACATGGCGTCTCGGAAGAGACCTGCAGCAACTACCAGACAATCAACCAGAGTGAGAACTCGAGCAGTCATGTGCTTCCAGTTTTCATCCATGTATGAAATGTGCATTAACGTGTTCATGTTTGCTCTTCACAGAATGTAAACCATTCAACGCATGTAGGACGCCTCACTGTGCAGAACTACACATTGTGGGGAGTCGGTGACTTGGATAATTAGTGGACAGGAGAGTATGATGGCAGAGATCTATACTGGAAGACCAGTCAGGTAGCCTCGATAATCTCTTCAAATTTTCTACCAGCACTAAGACCTCAAATGCCAAATGACATGAATTGACTGTCTTCACTCAGCTGTGGAGTCATGGTCACAGATACACTTGACAAATACACCAACAGTTTAAACTCAGAGACAATAGAGTCCTGATATTAACCACACTGTGTCAGTGGTAGGTGGGTAGAAAGTGGCATTGAATACAGGACTGTGTGCAACTCCTGAGCAGAACCATGAGTCATCACATAGTTCTTAAAAACCTCCTTTCAAAAAAATGTTTATTTTTTTTTATGGTTCAGTAGCTTTTAAACTTGGCAATTAAAGTAAATGATAGAGTTAAAGCAGTGGGTACAGTTAATTTATAATCCCTATAATCCCAGTGACCATGGACTGTGACAAGTTCCTATAGATGATCTGGAAGTCAGTATAATCTTGTTTGGAGGAAGACTGCATGTATGAAGACGTGACTGCACCCTCAATCCAACTCTGGAGGTTACGTAATATACTAATCATAAGACACTGTCTATGTTAGTAATTTAAACTCCAAGGTGACACTTGTACAGTTTGTCGTCTTCACATCTGGTCATCGTGAGTAAGACTGTCAAAATTAAAAATGCTTAGACCCTGATCACGTGTTTGACTTAACAGTTCTGCACTAAATGTCCAGATTGGATTTGCTCAGGCCAGTATTTTGACTTGTGAACTGGTGCTGTGTGTCTGTGAAGAAGTGGACTATAAAATTCAGACCATTACCCAACAGCTCATTAACATTTTTTTCTGTCTGCAGCCTTTACAGCAAACTGGTCAGAGGTGTATTGGGGCAGCAGAATGTTGCTATAGATGGAGCGGTCGTATAAACAGCAATTAAACACTTACACTGAGACCAGATCTAAGTCAAAATCAACGCAGTAAATATTTATATCATGATACTGCAAATATATATTTAAGCTGCAGAAAAGCTGACATGCATATCTCCACAAGGCATTGGCTTGCTGGAATAAAACGGAGGAAAACTAATATGATAGTGTTCAAAAATATTTTAAAAAAGCACGTGTATGTGTCTGAACTGGTGCTCACCTGTGTTTGGATAAGACTAACTCTACCTTAGGTATGTAAAGAGTGTGGGTCAACGACCAAATATAACCACAGCATCCTACAATCCCATCATGCAACTCTGTAGGATTGCACCTACTTCTTTCTGATCCCCATCATTTAGTTTTGTAATGCAGACCTCGTGTTTAAAATTATTTGAAGTTATCGTGATGGGATTATCAGGACTTAGTGCAAATTGGGGAAAACTAGTCCTCAGACTCGCTACACCTGCATTTTGAGTTATTATCCTGTGCACACTGAAAGACACTCAGCTTATTTGCTGAAAATTTATGAATTTGGCTCCAGATCTCCCTGGGCCCCTTCACATGCACACATTCAGAAATGTATTTTTCAGCTGCAGCTTTTGTTGGAATACTGAAATGTATTGCCAAATTTTGCCTCAGTCTGGAAATGCATTTGTATTACCTCAAAGACCTATAATGCGTAAAGCCTTTGGTATTGGAAGCTCTTCACACAATTATGTGAGACAGTTATGAATGACATGTAACAAACCCCCACCCCGCATTACCTTGAGTCTTTGGGTCACAAGCTTACTGAATGAAGCCAGGCTCTTTTCAAACGCTCTACACCGTTTGTTTGTTCTACATCTCTGAGCTTGATAAACAGACCGACCTTCCTTATTGACTGACGTGCTTTATTAGTTCCATTTCTGTCATGCTTCTGGAGAAACATTCAGTTTAATCACCAGTTATCTGCACTGGCACACACAACAACACAATGGCATCCTCCGAGTTTATGTGCAATTATGAGGAGCCCATTTTCTTGCTGTTCAGCCGTGGAACAAAAGAAAACTGAGCACTTGGATATTTGGTTCCGGGGACGCAACAATAATAAAATTGCAAGAACACAAGCTGCTGTGCTTTGCTGCTGATATGGAAATGCTTCCCATTAACTGCACTTTCCATTCAGCATCTCTGGGGAGAACAAAGGATAATCAAACCTTATGCAGTACTGTTAACTTCAAGCCTCTGAAACAAGGCAAACCTTAAGCCTATAAAGCTGTGGCGTGTCCGAGTGGAGGCCCACTGTGAAAACAAATATTGAGCATAATTTTGTTGCTCAATATTATGCGATCAAACCCCCCCTCTCTCCCCACCCCACTCCCACCCTCCAGCGGTCTTTCATACGAAATCAAATTTGCACTCTGATTAAATTTCCTGCATGTTTTCTCATTTGCATAATCACAAACAGAGCTCTAATGGCTGTGAATAAAAACACATGGTAATCTTTGGGTCTGAGGCAAAAAGAGTCTTTTTGGTGACAAAAAAAGGTATAAAAAATTCAGGTTGCAAATACGAAAGCCATTTTCATACTGAGTGATTCAGCATTCATCTTCATTACAGTAATCGATACAGCAAAATGGATTTTTCAGCAAATTCCTGCAAACCCATTATGTATTGTTTCAGTGATCAATATCTCGCTCTGTAAACATGGCGATGGAGAGAGTGGTTGTTACATGAAAAGAGTATTACTGAGGCCTTTTGGTGCTGCAGAGGCCTGGATTATCAGCTTAAATAGAGTTGGAGGGAATATCCACCTCTAAAGTATCTTTGAGCAAGGCATTGTAATGATTTATCCATGGCAGCTGCCTTTAGCAGCACTGTAGGAATATGCAGAAAGCCTCCCCTGTGTGTGTGCTTTGTGTAATCCTCCCCCATGCATTCACTCTTCAAGGCCACAGCTGAAAGTTGCCTCGCAAAATAAGCAACAAAGAACAAAGGATGACCAGAAAGCTACATTTCACAGAAATATGTGTTCTCTGATTTAGCCCACAAGTTTACAGACATCATATCTGATGTTAATCATTCAAAACATGCCCCGGTGACACTTTAAATTATTACTAGCGCTTCGAACAGTGTGAAAAAAAGGATGATTCTTTTTCGCCATGCATTCCACAATGCCATCAATCATTCATTTATCTTGTAAAATATGAGTCTAGCAGTTTTTTTTTTTTCCACTGCAAATGCGACAAATCTTGTTTTGTTTTCCAGAATGAAGGCTTGGATTATAGCACTGAATGATAATAATCATAATGCATGAAGCGCCAATGGAAGATAAGCTCTACATGATGGTATAAATCAGACATTATCATACTCCTAACTTCAGCAAAACACCCGTCTGAGCTGATTTGCATTGCACGATACGTCCAAAGCCAAAACAGCAGAAGAATTTTGATGCGAGGCTCATATTGCTAATGAGCCCATGCAGGAAATATGATCTGATCATTAGAAACAAAGCATCTTCCTCAGACAGCCACCACTTTTCCTCATGATCCATGTTTTTCTCCCCGTCAAGCAAAAAAACACTTACACAAGAATCACTTAGTCAGTGTGATTCCTAAATCGATTTACAGCCATAGCCGCCCTGCTGATGTTATGCATCATCCCACTGCTAATCTCACTTCCTTGTCCAATATACTCATGCAACCTCGAGGCAGCCACAGAATTAGCTTTAGTTAATGGATGAGTATTAATCCCTCTTAGTCACAACAAAATTAAGGAATAATGTGGCCATGAATATTTCAGTTACACTGCAGCAACACAAGAATCTGCTCACACAATCTGCCCGGGCTTGCAAAAAGAGAATTGGCGATTAAATACATTATTAATGCTTCATAATAAAATTCATATTTTGCACCAGCTGAATGGGAGCTCTGCAGAGAAAACCCAACGAGCAGTCAATACTATTTCAACCCAACTTGCTGAACACATAGAACAGAGAGAAATGGTCTTTAAAACATTGCAGCTCATTGAGCCGTGCTTTTATTCTGCTTTTATCACTCTGTCTCTGAAGGTGGTGCATTCTTATTATATCCCTTAAAAATAGATGTGAACCTTCCAAGTCACTGAGTTCCTGCAGCCTCCCCCTGGAAGTTTTAATTAGAACACCAGTCACTCGTGTTATCGTTGTTTCAAGAGGGCCGCTTCCACATTCCTTAGCTGCCCACTTCATCACAGGATCAGAGGCCCACAGTGAGTGGACTGTTTAGGACTGCTGCCTCATTTTTCCCCTGGATTTTAACTCAGTATTCAGAATCTGGATCACTTCTATTACTTAGGGAAAGGAAATGTGCTAAATTTTTATTGGAACAATTATTTCTGAGACACATTATAGATGTAGAGATTCAAAGCAGGTACTTCACTACAGAAAGTGTGATAGTGACTTACAGATTTCCCACTACATACAATGAGCTTTCCAGGTGTGTGCACATAACAAAATACAAGAAGAGTCCTATCAGTCTTCTTATGAAGTGGTTTTGGGTGGTCAACAACACCTTGGCACAGTCTTATTAGAGGTCTATTGCTCTTGTGACTGTGAAATGTTGTAGCTGATGATTCAGACAAACCCATTTCACCTCAAAGCAAAACCTACAACAACTTAATAAAACATGTATCTTGCAGTAAAAATGGCATTCAACCAACTTATGAAACTCTTTTTTTCATATATTTGTATAAACCAATACAAATATATGAAAAAAAGAGCAAAGCTGAATTAATCTTGTGTTGTTCAAAGCAGTAAAACCAACCACATGATGTAAACAACAGCTTTATGAACAACTTCTTATGTTTTTTACATGAAGACATAGACACCCTCCTCCATAGATTATCCAGCGTGATGAGGACACTGGTCTTGTAGAAAGTGATTCTGTTGTCATAAGGTTTTCAGGGCTGTAAGAGCTGTTGTATACCACAAAGCATGAACAAATTAAATCCAAACTACTACATCTACAGAGCTAAATGACTCTATAGTCAAGTGGGAGTTGGATAAAGTGACACTAAATGCTCCAAAATGTTCATCATCTTATAATGTCACATTTGTTAAACACATTATCTAACTGTCCAAATATATATAGTGCACTATTTGGTCATCAGATCCATAAATATTGAAGATGTAGATAACGTTTGGATTTGTGCAACTTATTAGTCTCTCCTCAAACGACCACTGCTGCCTCAACTGAATCAGATACACTGATGACATGTAATAACAGAAAGGGTGATCTTCATGTTTTATCCAGTGGCCATTGTTACTGTGTTATTGTATTTTTTTTTCTTAATTCTTCATATTTTTGCACTGCCATTTATTCAGCAGAGGAAAAAAAGGGAGTGAAGGATCTTTTGGGTCACATGAACTGACCTGTAATTGCATGATGCTGCCCCCTGTTGAAAAAGTGATCTGCATGTTGTGTTTACATCAGGACTGTGTGGACTGATGTGGTGTTTTTGTGAAGTTTATAAAAAAATAATTGCACAATTCTGCAAACTATTAAGAAAAAGTAAACAGAGGGGGCTATTTGATCCTGAATGGGGCTGGATTATTTCTGCAGATCTTCTACTTATGACTTAAACTTTGAAACTTTCTGTACTGTGAATATGAATCTTTGTGTCAAAGACAACACAATTCATTTATATTTCAGCTTGTTGTGTTGAGAAAAAGAAAGCAAGCATCATTACTAAAATGAACCACCTGAATTGATAATCACCCTGTGCAGATTAGTATGTCCAGCAACTGTAAATCTCTTCAGCATGGTGGAACATGGAAACATGAGAGTTTGTTTGATAGCTTTGCCTAATATAGATTCAGTTTGAACATAATAGGATGCATCAGCACACAGTATTTCTCACAGGACATTAGGAGGATGGTTTCTGCAAGGAACAAAGGGGCCTCTGCTCTCAGCACACAAGGGGTTAAGGTGTGTGAACGCCCGAGTTGGCGTTGGTATTCACGCACAATGATTAACGGTATTGATTAACGAAACATGCGGAATTGTAATGTTTTAGTATCAAGGGGAACGAAGAGCCAAGCTGTAATTGATCGGTGCTCGCGCTGAAATAATGTAATTAACTACAGTAAGGCTTTGTGAGCGAAATTATTTCTCTGCGCACTTGTCCAAATCATTAACTATTAACAACCTTTTTTTCATGAAAGTGCCCGAATCTCTAAACGCCAGAATGATGATTGATGTCGACAAAGCGGCTGCCCCCAAGAAAACAAATCTGTCCAAATGTGGCTTTGAAGAAAGGGAGCTTGCTTTCGACCTGATCAGAAACTTGGTTTTGAAGGCAGAGCGCCCCGCCCTCCTGGTCCTTATAACCAGAAAGCCTGTTTGCAGGACGCTCAAACATTACAGGAACACTGGAGACCACATCGCTGTACATGAACCATTCCTGGAAGCGAACTCTGGCTACAAAGAGATTACGGATTACACTGGCTGTTTCGCCTTTTGACGGCAAGCAAACGACCAGAAGTGACCATGGATTTTCTCAATCACAACTATTTGAATGCGCGCAGCCCATATGACTATACTTTTAATTTCTGGAACGACTATCTCGGGCTGACGACGTTGGTTACGAAGAATAATAAGCTCAGCATGCCCCAAAATCCCAACTCCATCACCGAGTCCCTGAAAGCGACCCTGGG
>OOFC01006164.1:9805-35206 GCA_900323345.1 Pseudochromis fuscus
TCTTTTTTTACAGAGTCGTTATCATATTCATCATCATAAAGATATTCTTCTACGTGTGCTGGTACCGGTCAAGACAGAGGCAGCTGGCAGCGTACCTGAGCAACCCACGCAATGCTCAGATAGTCATTGTTGGAGGAAGGGCCTACCTCCATCAGATGTGTGAGAGACAGAGTGTAAGTGCAGAGTCCCTCAAAACCCACCAACAGTAACATGTCCTACATTTGAAATGCTTAATCCAGCTGTCAACTGCTGAAGTGGTTTTGTGCCTCCAGGATACGTCTTTGTTGTTGTTGGGCCTGTATACACCAATTCAAGAGTTTTCTTTCTAAAGAAATTCTGAAATGTGGGCTGAGAGTTAGAGTATGGTACACTGAGCAAGAGACAGTCAAATGAGGTCATGGTTATGGCACTTTTTGTTTTTGCAGAGGAGTTGTTTGCTCTTCCAAGAACGCATGTGGTTTTCAGTCAGTCACTTTCACCGTGGTAGGCTGCATTTCACTTTTAGTGACAGGCTGAGCGAGTTTGCAGTTGTGCATTAATAGATGAGCTTTTCTGGTTTGCGTGTACGTGTTTCTCACATTTTTCTGTTAAGTTTGCTTTGCCCTTGTTGACGCAGGTCTGGTATTGCTGGTCATATCTCTGACACTTGAGTGAGTGTACCGGTTCTTGTGAAAAATTTCAACAATGCGTGTGGGAACATGCAAATATCGTGAAAATGAAACACAGACAGGAAGACATGAGTGGATTGATTTACAGACAGCAGATCTAGTTTATTTCTGAATAATTTAAAAGTTGGATTTTCAGTTGCTGATGTCTTGTTGATTTGTTTTTAAGACTCTAGTATTTCTCTCTTATCTCTGTTGTCTCATGCAAATCATAAGATTGATGCAAGAAGAAAGATCTCTTTCAAAGCTTAATCTGCTGAAGATAGTAATTATTTTATATGGATTGTTTCAACTGCAGATTTAATGACTGTGATGACCTTCCCAGTTATCTTAGTCTTTTGTGTGTAGCTTTTTACATTTGGCTGACAAACGTGCTACAAAATGAAGACTTTAGTTGTATTGTCCTCTTCTAATGCTTAGTTGAACGTCACTTTATTTCTATCGATGGTTTCACTGATACATGGAGCACAGTGATGCCTTTTATCAACATCAGTTTGTGTGGAGTCTTTTCTGTGGGCTGCGCCACAGGTTTAGACGTCGTACTTGTGCTTCCCCTCAGGGCCTTTCAACTTCACTGCTTCTCTAAAACACGTGGAAGCAATCTCCACGATTCAGAACCTTCCCAAAAATTCAGTGGATTACGCAACACACACTTCGAACTGACTCGTGCCCACGTTCCACTCCTTCTTAGATGCTGCATGAGTGACACATTTTATAAGAGATGATTAATTTCACTGGAAATCTGCAAACGACATCAGTGGAGTCGTTTCCTCTGCTGCAGCTTCTCAGTCATTTTTCATTGTTGTTGTAGGAGGCATAGACAGTGGTATTTTTAGTCTTGTTTGGAATATTTGTGCAACAGGAAATGCCCCATTTGTTAAAATAAATAAATAAATAATGCAATTGAAACTGAGCAATGCCTGGGCGTTTGGCCTTGGGTTTCCCCAGACTAGTTTTAATATCCTGTGTGCTATCTGAGCTGTTTTTCTGATTTGAGAGAACATGCTGTCCTGGGTTTGTTGCCATTCTTGGTATCTTGTCAGACATATTGCCCAGTTCCCTGTATCGGCTCAGAATCTATTTTACTTTCTTGAACTCTTCTTTCTCGTTTTCCTTATGTTACCTCTCACTCCTCTCTAGATCCTCTAGTTCACAGTCTCTCCTTGTTTCACAACTTTTCTCTTTGTTCCCACTTCCTTGTCCTCTACACCTCTCTCTGTTCTGCTCTTTCATTTTTCTCTGCCCCTTTTTGTTTCTTCCTCTCCCCGTCTCGGATGTATAATGTTCCCTGTTTAGATTTTAATGGAATGTGGAGCAGGGAGGCCCCATGCTCATCCATAACCCGGTACCCTGAAAGTTTTCTGGAGACACGCCAGGACAACTCAGGTCCTGGGCCTAAATGATGTAGTGTCTCTTTCTGAACCTCTTGGACAGTCTTTCTGGGCTCCCAGCGTAACCATGATGAAAAACCTTTTGATACATAAAGGCCCTGGAGAGAAATGGAAGTTATTAATAGTGTATAGATTGCAAGGCTTCACCCTAATTGGTTGTGTTTCTTTAGGACTGCATGAACAGTGGCTTTGCTTATCAAGGGGTATCCAGTGTCTTGGGCCTGGGACTGGTACTTGGCTTCTGGAGTACAACAATCCAATTTAATTTGGCAAAAACATGTCACAATAATTACAAATCTTTATAGTCTATTAGAGTTTATGCGCGCTGTAATTACATTAAACTTGTCAGGGTCGGTCTGTGCTGCATCATTCCTTCATAATTTCCAATCACGCCTACAACAACAGGATGGTAATGTTGGAGTAATTAGGACATCACTCCTCAAGGTCACCATGTATAATCGGTGACTAACCTGCTCGAGCTGTTTGTATCTTCTCTGATAGAACTAGATTTCTAACAGGGGTCAAAACTGGGAAAGGGGCTCAATCTAAGTCTGATGTTAATGCTACAAGAGTCACACAGATGTCCTTGCTCTTGCGTTTTGTGCATATACAGGGTTAAAATGGTTCAGGTTTGGAGTGTAAACACTCCATGTGGGTCATCTCCATGTCTGAAAACACACAGAAAAGAGACAGGATTGTCAGCATTCATAAAATTGAGTTTTCTTTCATTCGTCTTTGAGATTATTGTCGTGTTGTTTGTTCTTTGGTGTGTGTGTGTTTTTATTTTTTTGACTTGTGCTTGTCAATCTTGGCCTGAAGCGAAGAGTTTGAGGGAAGGTTCATCGAGAGGAGCAGATGCATAAATCATAAAGATTGTCGTAACCAGCAGCAATGTGATCTCCATGAATGTGTACAGTGAAACCAGCTCAGTTAGTATCCTAATGGTGTAGACTTTTCTACTAGCTGACAGATTTGACTAAGTTGCATGTGTTTACTCTGCGTACAGCTACCTGTCTGTGTATTTTATGTGCTTCTGCTTTTATTAGTGCATCATTAACTGTGTATTTTTCATCTCCCTGTAGCAAACATCCATCTGGCCCAGCTGGTATGGTGTCCAGGATGACCTTTCGATAGAGGAGCCCTCCACAGCCCTGCCACCGGCTGCATCCTTCTCCCACCTGGACATGCCACCACCGTATGAGGCAGTCTCTGGAGGTACAATCAGCAAACACCGCAAAACACAAACACATTTTGCCTCGTCATTCATCGAGCTGGTGTAATCTGAGCGAGGCAGCCTGTTTCATCCTTTTACTTCTTCATTCATAACTTCCTGTAATCTACAGCTTTCAACACAAGTTAAACATGTAAAAATCAGCTCCTTCCTGCTTCACAGCTCCCTCTAAAGTATGGTGATTTGTGGAGTCCCCCTTTAGATACATGTGTTGTTGATTTTAATAGTTAAATGTCAGATCACACCGGTTGATCACAATCAGAATAGGTGTGTCATACATGTCTGAGATGAGAGTACAGCCTTAGTTGTGTTCCCAACACCAACAGCATCTACATAAATTCACTGGGGCTGTTACAAGCCACGGTGGGAAAGTTGTTTCGTGGCTGAATACTCTGTGCGGTCGCTGTTTTTTATGTAGTTTCATTTCGCTGTGATGCAGAGCACCGGTTACTGAGAGCAGAAGCTTTGTAGTGGAAGTGGTTTTGCCGGATATGTGTGACTGAAAAGGAGAAGATGACTGTTTCATGTCCACTTTGAAAAATGTTTCAAAAAAAACACAAGCAGCTTAAACTGACCCATCAAAGTACCTACAGTTTCCACACAGTATCTCCATAACTGCTACTGTGTGTTGTTCACTTTTTAAGAAGACAAACATAGTTGCGGCTTAGATTTGGAGGCTATGTACATAGCTGCTGTAGGTAAATCCAGTTTACAGCGTAAGACTGCAGTACATGTATCTGTTAATGAGTTCACATGCTTAGATCTACACACACAACACTTTATTTGCTTTATCCAGCATCAGTACAATGTACAAAGTGTACAAAGTACACTGTGTCAGTACCTCAATCAAGATGAAATCATCAGCTTCAAGAATGTCTTTGTACGCCAGAGTCTTATGTCTCATTTCTGTTGTCTCTTTGTTAGCTGTGTCGGCAAAAGCAGAGCGAGTAAGAAAAGAAACTGAAGTCTTCTGTCACTGAGAGCTGTCAGATCTTTCCCACTTGTTAAGTGTCTTTATTCCACATTCCCACTGCACCAGTCCCATTCGTTTTTAAAATTTAATTTCTGCCTCTAATCACTCAGATGTTCACACTTCTGTTTATATGTGTTCACAACAATACTCGCTGTGTACTTCACATGACTGACTACATGTTTGTGTTTTCTAAATTTGACTTCATTAGCTGATTAAGGAGAACACACACACACACACACACGAGCCACTTTAAGTCTTAAATGTTTGTACCTGGTTTTACACTGTCCGCCTTTGTAAATGGCGCCTCCATTTGATCTGAGGTGCTGGTTCAGTGTGACAGCAGGATGTGGTTACAGGCGGTGGAAATGGTGACATTTCAGCACTAGTGTTATTACATAGGTCTACAGCTTCTATACACCCTCACATCTGATCTTTTTTCCCATCAGACACAAGCGGGGTTTTTCATGCCTCACTGTAATAGAACTTTTTTAATCGAGCTTTAAGCATGATGATATAATTAGCACTGTAGGAAGCTCTTGCAGCCATACAGCTTTGACTAACCCTTTATTACCTAATATGTCTGCACTGCAGTGCTACAATTTAACTTGCTGTCTTTTATCAAATGAAAATCCTGTGACCATTTGAGATGTCAGACAAACCAGGATTCAGGGGATCTTCAGATACAGTAATCTGTTCTCTATCACCATCACCATCTCTGTGATCCACATGCATTGTAGCTGTGCATTATGTATCAATACACAGTTTCTCACAGTAGAATAACTATAGACTGTTTATTGATATGGACTTTGACATTTGAACATGGCCATGTTGTACTTTTGGAGCCAGAAGTGACCATATATGGATATAAAGAGATCAATGGGGAGGCGGGTCTAACCTTTGAACCTGAGGACACTCCTCAATGTGTATGAAACTTGGGCCGTTTCTCAATACAAAGTATGCAAGTCCGTACTCACGTACTTGGCGAGAATGTACCCGCAAGTCGGACTCCGAAGTACGAACTTGCGAGAGCGCACTGAGGCTAAACTGCAATTAGAACGCCAGTGTACTTGATGATGTCATATGTCCGTTCGCTGTCGTGATATGCATTATGGGTTCTTTGGCTGTCCCAAGTCCACACAAGTCTGGTCTGATGCAGGCGTGATAATGAGGGAGGAGCGAGAACACATCCGGGTATTTTGGCCAGATGCGTACTTTGAATTGGAGCAGTACTAGCTCTCCGACTGATGACGTTTCACGACTACGCAAGAACGCAAGTACAGAGAAGAAACAGCCTTGGGTTTGCTGATGAATAAACCTCCAAACCACCTGAAAATCATTGGAAATCAGACCTGTCAATCAAACTCACCACTCATCCTCTTGTTGAAGCTGAATATCTACTTAATGATGATTAAAGAATTTTGAATTGAAGTGAGTCGGAGCCAGGTGAGATTTGTAATGTTGAAGCTTTTTTCCCCCAAACAGCTGTTTAACTCCTGTGTCTGTCTTCTCCTTTCAGAGGATGATCTGAAGCCTCCTCCCTACAGTGAGTGTGCCCACCGCGACGAGGCGGATGCCCCTCGCCCCTCGCATCACACTCCTCTCATTTCCGAAGGAGGAGACTCCATTAGCGTAAATGAAGCCCCGCCCCCTTACACACCATCTCCCCCTACACAAATCAGTCACCAAGACAACCCTGTGAGCCACACTGAGTCTCAGTCCGAGGGCAGGTCCACTTAATAACCCCTTGATGCCAGTTTGCCTTTTTTCCATGCACTGCCTTCCTACGTTCAACCTCAGTGATCGTTGCCAGCCTGACTCTCTGCACACGAGAGCAAACCTTTATTTGGATGTTTGTGTGTCTGTATGCGTGTGTGTTGGTTGGATTTTAGAACCAAGTTGTTTTTCTATTTTGTATCATTTAAACAAAAAAAAAAAAAAGTGGTCATCTGATGAGTTTGGCAATAACAGATGACGTCAGCAAGCCCGTGTGCCTCCGTCAGGACCTGCCTCGCAGCCAGAATGAGGATAACGCCCATGACCTCTAAGCTCCAAAGGAATTAGAGAGATAGAGATAAACAAGAGAGACAGAGAGGCTTTAAAGTCTGCTGTCTGCTTTATGAAGTTGTCTCCTGCTTCATGTTCGAGTTACCACTTCCCTCCACAGAACTAAAACTATCAACCCCTTCAAAAAGCAGAGATTGGGGGGAAATGAGCAGATGCTTGTCAGTTCTTGTTCCTTCTACTGTGAAACCTAATTTGTGCGACTTTTTTTTGTGTCTGTCTATAGACATTGTTCCGAACAAAGTAATTCTGATACAAAATTCATAGTGTAGATAATCTAATTACATTTCAGGGCACCTTTGTATCTACAAGTGCATAATAAATCGGTCCAACTTCAAACAGTGTACTCAGTGCTTCGTTATTACTGCACTTGAGTACTATTCGGTAATGAATGCACTAATTGTTTTAGATAATTACCCCCATTATCGGGACTGGTTATGTTTAATATACTGTGGTGATTATACTGGGACATTCTGCAATTGAAGTGACTATTAGATTTGTGAATGGGAGTGAGTGAGAGTGAAAGGGGAACAAGTCGATGAAAGAAATGAACATTTTGTAGACAAGAGATTGTTCTCTGTTGATAATCACCATAATGCTGGGTTCTGTGTTGCTGCTCTACATAAGGCTCCTATGTACTGTAATCCAAACTTTTGTTATGGCTTTCAAAGTTACAGAAATGGATAAACAGTGCTTTTCTGATTTCTTATTCTGAATGTTGATAATGAAGATGGAGGCATGAATTAAAAATACTCACAGGGCCGTGAGAAAGCTTCAAGATGATTATGGAGCTTTAACGCTGCATTCACATGGTTCCTAAAAAGTTACCAACCAACAAATCACAGTCATTACTTTTTTTTTTTTTCATAACAATTGTTGTGAAATGAAGACTAACCAAAAAAACTTTGTTTAACATTTGTTTCTTGTATTGATTGTGTTATTTTCTGCCACAGGTTGGTAGAGTTCAGCCAACTTTGTGTATTTCTTCAGTGTTTTTTTTTTTTTCTTGTATAGTATTGCTTTGGGAAGGGTTTTTACTGTGCTTTTTGTGCCACTGCATTTCAAAATAAACCTTGAAATAACACTGTAAGAAGATGCTCCTGAATGATCAAGTTCCCATTGTTTGTCTGTGCAGTAGGAAAAAAAACAGACTGAATGCTGTGTACATGTATTTTAGGCTTATGGGGAAAGTATATGAAATTGGGTCTTTATGAAAAATGAGTAAAATGATGTGATGTGACATGTTTTTAATGGTAATCCTTAGTATTGTGATGACAAATCATGTGTCACTGATGCCTTTTACCAAATTCTTTTCCTGGGGGTTTGAAATCTGAGGGATGCAGCAAAGAAGCTGAAAGGTTAAAAATCTGAATGTAGCTTTGAACTGACATCACTAGTATGGCCGCAGCATGATGATGATGATGATGATGATGGACTATCTAAATCATAACTTCAAAAGCTTCTTCTTCTGTAATGTTTGTCCTCTGTTCACTTCATGTTCATTCCCGTGGTGGTTGACATATCAGATCTCTCCACATGGTAGCTTTGTGAGTTAAGGAGAATAAACTGATTTGGGGGAAGTGCATTTTCTGTATTAAACTGTTGTTATATATAATATTGAGATGTTTGGGGGTTTTTTTGGTCTGCATTGTGTGTTTGAAGATTGCATATAGGATTGGATTAAGCAACCATGTCTCAAAAAGGCAGTACCCCTGATGGAGACGAGAGGCTGGCCCTAAAATACTCCAACTGACCTCTATTCAAAAATCATCATTTTCAATCATGAAGTACTCAGTCAGTACATTTTTCCCACAAGTCACTCTGATGTCATTAGCTAAAGTTAACTCTTCTTATTACTGATCCGGAGTCAAGTCTCATACACACTGGGCAGAGTCCTCAGATTCAAGGGTTAAACCCAGCTGCTCACTCCTCACTTCATATCCAAATATGGTCACTTCTGGCTCCAAAAAAGTAACATGACGACGCTCAAATGCCCACACACCAAAGGATGATGTCATGTTAGGGTTGTTCACTCTATATACAGTCTCCTCTGTAAGTGTACTGCTGAAGACACACACTGGTTCTGAAGTACACAGTAGATTCTTAATTGTACCCTCAGTGGGAATCGAGGTGTAAACTGAAATATGAGAAAAATTAGCAGTATTTATAAAACACTGTGAGGCAATAAAAAATAAACAGGTGTTTATCACTGGCAGTGACCAGGTGTATTTGTGACACCTTAAACTGTGTCATATCTTATTTTATATTATTTTTTTTATCCCTGCCCTAGACTATTTGTTTCATACTGAGCTCTTTCTTAAAAATCTCCACATAGTTTTTCAAGTAGTGTGATAGCGTGCAGAGTGTACACACAGTGTTGGTGGTAGTTGAGTTACATGTATCCATCCATCCATCTTCTGTACCTGCTTATGTTATTGGGTTGGGGTGGGGGTGGAGTCTATCCCAGCTGGCAGTGGGTGAGAGGCAGGGTGCATCCTGGACAGGTCATCAATCCAAGGCCAACTCACAAACCACCATCCATGCTCACACTCACACCTAGCAGCAATTTAGAGTACCGTATTTAGATTACCGTATTTTCCTGACTATAAGCCGCTACTTTTTTCCGATGCTTTGAACCCTGTGGCTTAAACACCGGTGTGGCTCATGTATCGGCGGCACGAAGCTCGTTGGCTTTTTACAAGCTAGCAAGCTCCGTGCCGCCGATACATTTAGCCTCGTCACATCAGACCCGGTCAGAGTGGACCACATGAAACTGTTCCAATAAATTCAATAGCAGCGTATAGACAGGTGTGCTCAATAATCCGGAAAATACGGTAATCAGTTCACTTAACCAGCAGGTCTGTGGACTGTGGGAGGAAGCTGAATGACCTGGAGTGAACCCGCACAGAAAGACCAGATTCAAACCCACAACCTTCTTGCTCTGTGGCTACAGTGCTAACCACTGCGAGTTACATTTACAATTAATGTTTAAAATTATTTATCAGCAGTGAAAACATTTGCATTCATATAACATATTGTAACATACATATTAAAACCTATTGACGGCTG
Organism: Pseudochromis fuscus; assembly: GCA_900323345.1. Classification (NCBI taxonomy): domain Eukaryota; kingdom Metazoa; phylum Chordata; class Actinopteri; family Pseudochromidae; genus Pseudochromis; species Pseudochromis fuscus. Next base: position 19,196 of record OOFC01006164.1, read on the forward strand.
CCCACTGTGAGGAGAAAAGCTGCTGCAGATTATTATAGATTTATATCCTGGCTGTGAAGAGATCCCTCCCTAAAGCTATTTCAGTGCAGGACAGAAGGAAATATAAATCCTTCATTCTTGTTCTGTGTGAAATTACACTCTTCAATTCAGCTGTAACTTTAATGAGGCTTCAGCAGACTGACAAATAAAAACTGAGTATCTTTGATTCTTTACTTCTTCCTTTGTATCACTGGCAGTGGAGTGATACACAGATTTTTTGTTGTTGTTGTTGTTGTTCTAAAAAGACCAAAAATTGAATTTGCCTTTAACTGGGACAGCTGGAGCCTCATGTCAGTTTAAGCTGAACAAAGACAGTGTAGACTTTAGCATGAACAGAAGGGGTGATTACACAAATTCACTCAAACCAGCTGAAATATGATCGTTGTTTGAGGAACTGTGAACCTATAACGCTCCACTAGAGAGCAGTGTTACGCTACTGATGGGTTCAACCACCTTTTTTTTAATTTATTTATTTTTGAGTGGCCTGCACCTGTTGCTGAGCCTGAGTGCTGAGCATTTAAAATCACCTCGGTGTACAGACTGACATCTTTCATCACAAATTTAAGGCACTGAGTTTTGTTCCAAACTTTTATGATGAAAAAAATAATTGGGCTCGATCATGATCAATTGCAGAGGCCTCTTGTGGGGTGTATCAAGGACATTCATTTTTTATACCTTGGCCTCAAAGCTGCATACAAATAAGCTGAGCTGGAATCATTTACAATGTGTGCATGTATGCTTGATTATAGCCTCTTCTTTTTATTGTATCAGGGACATGACTGGTAAGTGGTGACTACAAAAGCAAGAAAACAAAGGTTGCATAGTACACATATATGTATTTCTAGAAGCAGATCCAGTGTGTAAAATTACTTTAAACAATAAAATCCATCAAGAACACAGCTGTCATTCACTGATTCATGCTTCCCCTCATTGGAGCCTATCTTGACAGTTGTAAATATAGTTAGATAAGCCGTCATGCGCCAGTTTCGCTTTGAGTAATTGATGTTTTCAGGGGGAAATATTTGCATTTTGGAAAACGGGCTTTAATCCATCATGTATACAGCTTTACTAATCATTACATCTCAGTATAAACAGCTGTATAATGGATACAGCCCAAAAACACCAACCTCAAGGATATTCACCGAGCGCGCCTTTCAAGATTATTGAGGTCTTGAAGGCCGTTTGAGAAACAGAATAGATGGCTCAATTACCCACCGTTGTCTGTCAAAGATGTATTGCGCTCCCAAGCTGTGCAAATAGGTGCAGTTCCTATCAAGTGACAAGTATTTTGAGGTCGGTATGTATGCGGTGACCGTGGAAAAAAATAAACCGCACCTTTTTAAATTCAGCAGGAAAGCACATTCCAGGCTTGGGCGAGGATGGATAAGATGTCAAATATACTGCTGTTATTGATTCCCCACCTCAAAGTCGTTTCAGATGAGGATACCCATCACTAGCCTGACCGAAGGTGTTATTTTACACCGTTGAAATTCTTGCTTCCAATTCATATTATATCTCCGTGCAGCGACAGTCTATCATCGCAACCCACAACAGAGGGGACGTTAATGAGTTTTGCAGGTCATTTAACTGCTAACAGATTTCTTCCTTTCTCAGTCTCAACACCTCCATCACTTGATGTTGTGATGTCTGTTTTTTTTTTATTATTATTTGTTGGGTTCAGTTTGCTCAAGGCAAAAAATACAGTTAATTAGAGATGGTAATAGTCAGTAGATAAAACAACACTACCTGGAAACTGAAAATCTGTCTGAAAATCTCAGTTCCTTAGCAACTCCTCTGGCAAGTGACCATCCTTTATACTGCATGTTTGTTTCAAATGTAGCACATTTGGGTAGTCTTGTGCAGTGGTGGTTTAGCTTAGCGTGGAGCTTAACTGCTCCTTTGGCTCTCGGTGGCGCAGTTACCATCCATGTCTGTTTGCTTCCCATGTGACAAATTTAAGTAATGAAAAAACAGCGTCTCTCCATTTCATTCTACTTTGATTGTTCCCCTTTACTACATGTATTTGACAGATGCAGTAACCGGTTACTAGCTTATAAAATGTGTTGTATCAGTGGGTTTCCAGCACTTTTCTTCTTGCTTTACAAAGAGCTCGCTGGGGCCTCTTGATGTAGACGGGAGCTGTTAGCACTTCACCCAAGGAAACATTTCCTCTCTGAACTTCTCTCATCAAAACATTGAAATACAGTAATTGTTCAGGGACCAAAGAGGTAATATTTACAGTATTTGACAATAAATAGATGTTAGAACTCAGTGTTACATCATCCACCTTGTGATGTTTTTGGAGGAGGTTTGACCCCTCGGTTGAGAACAATTGGACTAATCCATCCAGATAAGTTACGTAAAAGCTACATCTGGAGTCCATGATCATCCTATTCTGTGATTATAATCCATCAAAAGGTCACCGATTAGCGATGAGGGAGGATATTGTATGGTTTGGTGAAGGGATGAGTCAGAAAACAAGACCGTCTGAGTGTTTTCTCCTCAATGATGGACTGAGTGTGAGTGTGTGTCTGCTTCAACGAGTGTTTTTAAAAAACCGCTGTCCATGCTGCTTTCATCTCCATCAAGTGTCGAAGGCGTGATAAGCAGGTTGATCATTTCTCCTTGGCCCGCCACTATAGATATAATCTAGAGGGCAGGGACATGCCTGCTCCTGTGTCTGTGTGATGACAGGATAAGTGAGGATGTCTGAATGTCAGGAAGGAAGGATGAGCACCTGATGTAGACACCAGTGTCTGGGCATAATAATATGGCAGTTAAGAAAGTGGTTTGTTTAATTTTAAGAATTTGTTGCACCCGCTGGATATAATCATAATTAATTCTCCTCAGGACCTATCCTTGATGGCACTAGTGCTTACTATTCGCACTGAATGGCGCAGAGTTGTGCAAGCATTGCAGTCTTCCCCCCCGAGGTAATTTGTTGGTAACTGGTGTCGGGATGTTTTGCATTTTTAATCCCACAAAACTTCTCCAAATGAAATGTTGTCATCCAGGTAGGCGAGTTTGTGACTTACACCCACCACTGGCTTCATCTGAACAATGAGAGGTGAAAATTAGAAATTCTCTCCTCTTGGCGGACCTGCAGCTCCCCTCAGCGCTGGCTTGTGAAACACACCATTCATCTCGCCCGCTGCTGCTCCTTCAGCGCTGTCAGAAATCAGCTGAGAGCCAGTGCAGAAACTGTTTGGAAACATCTCCCCGACTTGCAGAAATGTAGTAATTCTTATCAGGATTCGGTCTTCCAAAGTGTTGTGTTTGCCCTTCAGCGTATTGGATTTGACGTGACGTGCATTGCTGACTTTTTTTGAAGCTACAGTGAGTTGGAGAAGTGTGTCAGCTCCTTGCAAACAATGTCTCTCCACTTGTGCAGTTTGTGGAAAAACTTAAAAGAAGCAGGTGCAGACCAGATTGAGTTTTTCTCGGAGCTGTCAATATAGCAGACAAAGAGCTGCAATACACAGAAGATTTGTGTTCAACAGCGAGCGAGAGGAGGAAGCGCAAGGAAACAACAGAAGACGAGACCAGTCAGTAAATCCTCGTGTATGGGGTGAATCCTGCCGACCTTCGACCTTATGTTTATTCCTCGTTGCTCACCTGCTGTCCCAAACAACAAATATCCAAGTCTTTGTGTAAAAACACGCCTCCTGTCTGGTGCCAGAGGAACTGTTGTTCCCGTTTATCAGCTTAGTGAGAATTTACATTTTAATTGAATCCTGATGTTTGAGCCAAACTATACTTGCTGAGTAACTGGAGCTCCTTCAGAGAAACAACTTACGGGCTTGAAGTGTGAGTCCACTGAAGATGACAGGCCGTCAGAGCCATTCACATTGACTATGCAGAATTCAACTTCATGTGCCAAGACTGCTCATTCTGCCATCACCAGGAATATCCTTGGATTTTGTGCGTGTGTGAAAATCACAAAAACTACAGTCGGGCTTTGTGTGCGTGTATTTACACATCAGCGTGTATGTATTTTAATGAGTGTGAATGTGCCAAGATTTTTGAGGCTTTCATTGCCAGAGATATACTTGGAACGTGTGTGTAAAAACAGCAGGGAATTACTGTTAGGCTCAAGGTGTGTGTGCGTGTGTGTGTCTGAGTGTGTGTGTGTTCTCAGATCACTCACAGATCAGCACTCTATCATACTAATTAGGATGGACACGTCCACTCCTACACTCTTTGATGTGGCATGTTGGCCAACTGTGCTGATGTGTGAGATTCTGTCTAATAAGATGTGAGATAAAAAGATATGATTCATCAGCACCTGTCTTTGTTTGGTCTGCTTTACACATCTATTTAGAATATTATATTAGACAATAGGGGCTGCCAGCAATGGGCCCCTAGTTGATTTTTTGCAAGGCCTGGTGAGTCAGTAACATTATTGTGTTTACTCTTAGCATCGATGTGGTGGGTTTATTGGAGTTCATTTGAATTGTAATTATTTTTCACAGTGTGTGACAGAGATCGTCGCTTGTTTTGTTTCTATTTGATTGCAAACTAATCTATTAACTACAATTATGAATTTTAATTACAGGCTGTATATAGACTGATTAAACTTAAGGTGACTTCACCCACTGGTTTGTGGACTCATTTTGAAGCTGGGAGTTTGAACATCGTGATGTTGGTTGTTTGGTGCCAGAAGTGCCCATATATGGATATCAAAGGAGGGCTGGGATGGTGGGTCTGACCCTTGAACCAGAGGAGGAGTTGACCGCAGTCACATTGGTGACCGGACCTGTGGATCAAACTAACCACACCCCTAAATGTTTCCCTAAATCAGAGGTACTCAATCCTGGTCCTCGAGGATGTGTCCCTCTTCCAACACACCTGATTCAAATGATCAGGATCAATATCAGGCTTCTGGAGAGCTTGATGATGAGCTGATCATTTGAATCAGGTGTGTTGGAAGAGGGAAACATCTAAAACATGCAGGAAAGCAGCCTTCGAGGACCAGGATTGAGTACCCCTGCTCTAAATGAATCACTGATAAGGAGAGGTGACTTTAAATAGCAACATCAGAATGACTTGAGGGAAAATGTATTGACTGAGTATTTCATGATTGAAAATTACCATTTTTTTAATTGAAGTGATTTAGATCAAGAGTTTTTTGGCATCAGCATCTAGTGGCCGTCATGGGTAATGCGCCTTTAACTTTGGTCTCATTTTTAAGACCGAAGTTATCACCAAAGTTATTAAAAATGTTTTCAGATTTTATAGCAAGTCATCCATTAGTCGTTTACACGTATCAGTCCTCCATGTTTGCCTCCTGGTGCATCTGCAAGAAGAGTCTGGTTCAGCAAAGTCATTAAAGTCCCATCCGACTCAGTATTAAAGTTTGCCTGACTCACAAACAGACTATAAAACTTCACCATTACCATGACGCAAAATTATTTTGACACTATCACCAATTTGTTCTTCTGTAGATCAACTTATCAGTTAATTGAGAATCATCCTCTTTGATGACATGTTCAATTATAAAATACGATGTTTTAATCCAATCCTTTCTTTGTATTTCCTTTGTCTCTTTAATCTCCAACAAGGAATAACATTGTCTGATTTCATCTTGAAATGGTCGATTAAAGACGGACCCCAGTAAGTACCATTTGAAAACACCAATCCTTCTCACCTCTCCAGAGCAACACCAGAGCTTTAAATGAGTTTAGAGGTATACTTCTGTGTCTGTTATACTGAGACTCAGGTAAAGGACTATACTTACTCTGTGTCTCATTTACCCCGGTATGGACAGAAGCGCAACCCATTACGAAGCAATTAAAATGCTAATTTCAATTGTTATTATTACATTATTTCTGGAATGAGGCACCTGCAGGCTTCATCCAATGGCTGTACACTGTAACTAGATAGCGATTAACTTCTGCATTATCCCACTGATAAAGAGCAACTGAAAAGTCAAGAGCATAAATTGAGCGACAGACTGCACTGAGCCAGTTTCCCAAAAGAAGTCATTAGGATTCTGACTAATTACATCTAGTCTGACCTTCCAATCTCATTGCTTCAGCCGGAACAAATAGATCCTCTTTGCTCTGCTTTTACCTCGTGCATATGGAAATATAAAATAACGTAAGAGACAGTAGCTGCGACATTGTAACTTAAGGAGATTATGCTTTGGTGTGACACTGGAAAATGTTATCGTTGTAACAGAAAAGCAGATAAGAGTTAATTAACTGATAATGGCGCGCTATTCACCGAGATGAAAGTCGGTGAATAGAAATGAAATGGTGGAAGTCAAAAAGAAATATGGGCATTCGCTAGATCTCAAAGAAAAGCAGCTAATTTCGTTCCTCCTGATTAAGTTTCTCATTGGGATGCTGTGAATGCTGAGTAATCCTTAAAACAGCTGCCAAAACAATGACCCTAAACCAGGAGGAAGTGTGAATTTCATCATGTCTATTTCAATGCAAACTGCACTACAAGCATCTTGGGGGAAACATTACACCTGTCATATCGGAGCCTTTGATCACCTCATGATAACCTCTCTTTGTTCGCTCCTACTCTTCTTCCAAAATCTAGCGTAGGACAACAGAGCAAATCGATAGCAACATCCCCCAAAAGAACCTCAAATTGTTTTTTTGGGGGGGAAGTAAAGTTAACAAGAGAGCAGGAGGAACATAAATATGCTTTCCTGCATGCAAGGTCTTTGATCAACTTTCCAGCTGGGCAAGTTGTGGGGTTTTATCAGCTCTATCCCCCTTCTCTCACAGATGAGAAACAATGTGCTTTATTCCATTACACTGTAAATCCAATCTCATGCTTCACGCTCTGTGGAAGAGTAGCAGGGAGAGGGAAGGAATGAGATGACATGGGGAAATGTTGACACAAATCCCACAATCCCTAAGGCGACACCAGCCGGTCATTGGGGTACAGTTGAGGGATTCTGAGCAATTAACCAATCAATTAAGGGGTTGATGGGGCTCCGTGTAGCTATTATGGTAATACATGTGTTGCAGGAGTAAGAAGTGTGCGCTTGGCTCGACAAAGCACCAAAGTCGGGATGTTTATTCATTCTGTTGCCTATTCCAACCAAAAGGTCGCACATGGGAAATCAGTGGTCTTCCTGAGGGAAAGCTTTCAAGTGTACAATTAAGAAATAATTAGCATTTTGCTGCTCGAAATAAGACTTGCACACATCAACTCTGCTATGTTATCACCACTGAGGGCGATAGGCACACACCCTGATCTTATAAAAGCGAATGAAATTTCTGAAAATAATTACTTTGAGAGCGAATGTCTCTAGAAGGCCTGCATAACTGCTGTTGACTCACCAAGACATCCGATGAACGCCTGAATTAATAATGGATCGGGAGAAAATAAATATTTCATTCTTTAAATCTGTTGCAAACAGCTTGTAATATCCACTGATCTATCTTCTGCATGATTCATATGGAAATATAATACCTCTAAAAAGCTCATAAGCTCTAGGCCTCTGCCGCTCGTGAGGACCGGAGTGGCGCTCGTCTCCTGGCATCAGAATGTCTCACATATGGAGCCATCACCATTACGTGTTGAACACTGTTGGGTGCTGAGGACGCTGATGTATGACTAATTGCTGCTGAAGCTGTTGTTGCTACAAAAAAAAAATTACGAAGATGCAAGTTTGAGTATTGCAACATGAAATCTGGGTGATTCACTCCGAGCTGCCAATCATAATGGATACGATCACTAAGTGGAGTCACTGAGCTGGCTCCGGGGTTTGAACTACATTTGACTTGATTGAACTTCATCTTCTCTGGTTAATCAGATTTTCCACTATAGACGTCCACGTTCTGGGTCTGTGGGTGTTGATCTCTGCTCTGATGGGTCCCCACGTTAGTCCTGAGTTAAATAATTCAACAACTGACAGATGGTTTGACGTGAAATTTTATACACGCGTTCACAGATATAGATATGGATATTTTTGTATTTTCTTAGTATTTCATATCTTATTTGGATAATCTATCTATCTATCTATCTATCTATCTATCTATCTATCTATCTATCTATCTATCTATCTCTCCATCCATCCATCCATCCATCCATCCATCCATCCATCGCCATGAGCTGACATTTGTGTTTTTAATTAACTGGCTGAGCTCAACTTCTGGCTTAATTACCATGAAACCTGAAACGTATATCCATGGCACTAAGATCATCCATCCTGCAGACTGAGATGATCCAAAAATTCTAATCACACATTTATCCTCCCTTTGAAGTAATAACTCTGGTCCCTTTATTTTAATAATCATTGCGGGGGGATTGGTGATGTCTCTGTGTAGTCACAGGTCATTCTCTGTTAAAACAATTATTCTGAGACAGTCTAATATTTGGTGTTGATGGTCAGACTCGTGACAAGGACAGAATTACTGATATTCTGTGGTGTCTAACAATCAGACAATTCAAACAACCTCCAATTCTTAGAAGAGCAGGTCATCATGCACAAGGAGACATCCAGACTGAATAATAACCATCTAAAGTGAGATACTACTCAGGATCAGATACAATACCAGTGTAAACTTGTGTTGTCTCTCTTTTTTTTATCTCCTCTCTGCTACTTATTGGTAATGTATCCCTGTATCAGTTATATAATGATCCTAGTGGTCAAGATTGTAGACTGGACAGCACACCTACTTTCCCCTATAGGCTGGCAGGTTTATAAATAGCCAACATCACTGCCTTTGCAGCACTAATTACTGGGATACATTAATGAAGTGGCTTCATTATTAAGCAGAGCATATTTCCTACTTAACACAGTCACATCCCTCTGCTTATGTTCTCATTTCTATATTGTTCAGCATTTGATGATGTTTTTTTTCCCTTAGTGCCGTCTGGCCAGTAGCATTCAACCATTTCAGTCGTCTCTTGTTCTCTTTTGAATTCCTGCTTTTAGAGGCGTTTACTCCACATGAGCTGCCTCCATATAGGGTCTAGCGTACCCTGATGGAAGTGCTCAGACGTTTACTTTCATCTTGTCCAAAGGCATGCCTCAAAGATGGGGAAAAAGGTGAAAGTGACTCCAGCGGGGGGAGGGCATGTTCAAAGCCGTAGCAAAAGAGTTTCTCCCTTTTTTGCCGAGTGGCCTAAATTTGTTGAAAACAAGCAGGTGCTTCCATCTCGTAATGCCATTTTTTACACTTCCAGCTCCACCGTGTGAGGAAAAGCTCGATTCTCCTGAGCTCACTCTCTCCATCAGCAGGCAGAGCAGCTCTTAAGACAACTTCAGAGAGGAGACTGAGCACACTCGCTGGTGAATCATCAACTCTACATACAGTTGTGTTTTCTTTGATAAATGGAAAAATAAATACTCGACTCGACCTCCTCCACACAGCCCGGCCCCGCTCTGACTTCTAACCTCCGACTGGAGAGTTTCCAAAAAGTGAAATTAATTAACTTGTTCAGCGTGGGGCAAAAATAATTACCCAAGCACCCCCTTGCCTGTCAACAAAACTCGTTTCTCATGAGTAGCATGAGTAGCATGTTACACTTCTTTGCATCTGGCCCCTACAGGAGAGGTGCAGAGATGATGGATGTCTGTATTTCCAATAGTGCCTCCTTTCTAATGAGTTCCTCTGCCATATTGCAGGCTCATTATGAAACAAAAAAAAACAGGATCTGTATTACTGAGAATAACAAGAAAGGATAATATCCCAGTAATGAGAATGATTATTATCAGTTAATGCAAGTTTTGGTTGCTGTTGTCAGCCTTGCTGTTTTTTTCTCCCCTTTCTTTAATGGGGCAGTTTATAAAAGTCAGTGTTAGCTGAAGGATACAAAAATCACCTCAGTAATATGCAAAGACTGTGATGTGCTACATTTACCAAGAGCATACATATTTTAATACAAGTTAAACATTTCTCCCAAAGCTGTTCAATTTCTTCACTCTGTGTATTAAACTAGCAAACTGTGAAAAGCCGTTCAGATTTTTTGACATTTTTCGATTTCGCTGTAGACCTAAGATGCACACATAAATCAAGGTTTCCAAAGCTCCGGAGATAAAAATGCACCGTAGCGAGAAGACCAATCATGGTTTCCTGCTTAGAGTGCATCATGCTTGACACAAAACTGCTTCTGCGGTGGTCAGTCTGAGGGTGTAGGTGTGTTTTATAACTTGAGAAAGACACAGCTGAGAGTGTGTGTGCACATGTACTGATTATGTATGTAATATTACTGATGCCCTCAGTCGGCGGGGACGCGGGCTTGGATGGATGTGTGCATTGAGAGAACAGACAGTCCTGATGCGGTGAGAGGCCGGAGAAGTCACCCTGAAACACAAGGCAGCGTTGAAAGAAACAAATTGCTTCTGCTGAGTTAGAAATGGGAGGATTTATTTCAGTTTCCTGAGACAGTTTGGTCAGTGTTGGTGAACAATCACACCAGTCCCCTGTGGCCAAAAGGAGCAGTGTACAGTTTATTAGTCTGCTTAATCTAAGATGTTAGACACTGTTGATGTAAACATTCATTAAGGATGCAGGGGAAGGGTGAGGAAGCGGCTGTGACTGCAAGATGATTTTCTGCAGATGAGGCTATATTTTAAGCTGACAGCACTGCCAATGTGATACAAGATCCACTTTAAAAATACATTTTATACTTAAACACACACAATAGATGCCATATGGTGGGTTATACATTCAGACATATGTACTGACTGTACAATTTCAAGCTATATAAATGAAATCTGAATTTTCTGATTGAGTAGTATTCCCCTTTTAACTCCAAGTCTGCCTTCAGAAGATTACAATGCACTGGAGATGGCGGTAGTTTTCCCCACTGTGGCTTTTCTGGATTATAGGCGCCTTGAGTACTTACATAAGTGGCTTTATTTTTCTATCCATTTAGCCATGGGTAGCTTTTGCCTACTCTATCTCCACTTAAATTGCTTTTGGCTTCTCAAAATTACTGACTGGGAATAAAATATCTTCTTAACTCACGGACGAGAATCAGCCGACTGCACTCTGTACTGTGAATGGCGGACATCGCGCCCGGCAGTCACATACATAATTGTTCTCTACGGCCTCACCCTCTCCATTTTGACATTAATTAATCTGAGGCAATCTCCAAACTGCCCATGGGGCCAAGACCTCACGCCTCCAAACCTTCAATTCCCATGATTGAATTTCACAGAGTTCATCTTTCCAGCCTGTAACTTTGCCACTTGGCTGATGGTGATCAAGGGGAAAAAAAGGAAGACCCTAAAAAGGAGAAGAAGAAAAAAAAACTTTCACCATCAGCCATATTCTTTTTGCTATCCATCACTGGCCATAGAGGGGAGGACAAAGACAAATACAGCCAGCCAGAATCTCGGCAGAAAGCGAGAAAGATGACCCCCTGGACTCTGGTGCTGCATTTCATTATCTAACCCAGGCCATTCATTCACTGCCTTTGGACGGATGCAGCCCTGAAAACACTCCATCATACCTCTGCACTGCATTGTAGCAGACTGATGAACACTGGACAGACCAATAAGGATACGATAACAATAGAGTAAACTTTCATAATGATGTTATAAGTGAGAGCAGGGAGTAGAAAGTTCAATCAGTGCAGTGCTTTATTTTACCGGGGCCCACAGCCACGCTAATGTTTCTGTAAAGCTGTGTTTGGCCCAGCAGTGCTTTGAGTAAAATGCTAAAATCAGCATGCTAACTTGCAAGGCAGTGCAACTTTGTATGTGTGGCAGCTTTCAACAACAAAGTGATTCAAAGTGTCAGAAGACAGGAAAAGCATCGGGAGACATTATAAAATGTAGTAAAAAAAAAGAACAAGTGAGAAGCTACAATCATACAGCACAGTTTAAACAGAAGAGTAAAAATGAGAACAATGAATAAGGATGATGAAGATGACGAAATTGTTCAAATTATTTTACAAAGGCAGCCACTAATCAACCCCTTAATATGCACCAATAATTCACCCAGTAATTATGGACAAAGCTGATGTGTTGTAACCTGTTGGTTTGAATCCAGGAGATCAGTATTTGAGCATCGCCATGTTGGGTCTCTGGAGCCAGAAGTGACCATATTTGGATATCAAGGGAGGAGTGAGGAGGCAGGTCTGACCCTTGAACCTGAGAATGCTACCCAGTACACTACAGGCCAAAAGTTTGGACACACCTTCTCATTTCTTTATTTTAATGACTATTTACATTGTAGATTTTCACTGAAGGCATCAAAACTATGAATGTATAATATATTCTAGTTTCTTCAAAACAGCCACCGTTTGGTCTGATTACTACTTTGCAAACTCTTTGCATTCTCTCCATGAACTTCAAGAGGTCATCACCTGAAATAGTTTCCACTTCACAGCTGTGACTTATCAGGGTTAATTAGTGGAATTTCTTGCTTTATCAATGGGGTTGGGACCATCAGTTGTGTTGTGCAGAAGTCAGGTTAAGCCTATTGGACAACTGTTAAAATTCATATTATGGCAAGAACCAATCAGCTAACTAAAGAAAAATGAGTGACCATCATTACTTTACTTTACTGTACAATGTAGATAGTCATGAAAATAAAGACAACGCATTGAATGAGAAGGTGTGTCCAAACTTTTGGCCTGTACTGTATATGACGGAGTTCAGGGCTGCTCTTATAGGAAACCTGATCAGTCAATCAAACAAACCACACCCCCAAATATTCTTGTTTTTGAAGCCTAATATCTACTTAAGTATGATTTTGTTTTTTTAAGATGGACCACCAGATACCTAATATTAAGAGTTGACTTTAGCGAATGACATCAGATTGACTTGTGGAAAGAAATTATTGGCCGCATTTCATGATTGAAAGTAAGGATTTTTGAATTGAAACCAGTGTTTTTTGAAGCCAACATCTAGTGGTCATCAGGAGTATTGCACCTTTTTGCACATTGGCCTAGTTTTTTAGACCAAGTTGTTCTGCCCATTTCTATTTGCAGTCTATGCTCTAAATACAAAGAGGTGCTAAAGCTGTCAGTACTTTTCCAAGTATTTGGTCTTTAACCACAGTTCGACCTCATAAAGGTACTATATTATATATGTATGTAAATGTCACCAGATTGCACGACAATCTGGGCACCACAATTGTCTGTAGCAAATTTGGGTCAATCGTTCTGGTAAATGTCGAGACATTTCACAAGACAAGTGACAACTCCGACTTTTACTACAGAAAAGTTTAAGGGAACAGTATTAGAATCGACTCTCTAGAGATCTGTGCCAAATTTCATAGCAATCCATTTGAAAGTTGTTGTGAGATATTTCATTGTGAAGCAAGTGGCGAGCTTACTAACAGATCAATAGTGTCATCCCCGCAGAAGCAGGACGTTAGCATGACTAATAAGGTCTAAAGAGTCAAGGTATTGAAGAGCATTAGCTCAGATCTTTAGCTGATAAATGACCTCAGACCCTACAGAAACTAAACCCCTTCATAATTTTGCTGACTCTGACACCTACAGAAGAGCTCGCTCCCCTGTCGCATACATACTTCCTCTCACTCTCTGACAGTTACAGCATCATTGTCCAATCCTTCCTCCTGTGAAGCGTGGCAGGGGAAGTAGACTTTGTGGAGTCCTGGCACTACAAGGCCCTGGATGCTGCTGCTGCAGGGGCACAGTAAGGCTGAGTAAGCCTGAGAAATCGCACGGCTTTGGCCCTGCTGCAGCGTGGGATGGCTCATTGAGTCTGCAGGTATGGAGCTCAGAGTGAGGAATGACTGCAGTCTTTCACAGCTGCCCAGCTTTTCTCCCACTCTCTCACCCTTGCTGTCTTTTCATAGTCATGTCCCTGCTTTTATTCCCCAGCTCGTCCTCTCCGGGGAAATGACCAAAACACATTTCACCCTCTCTCTCCCTCTCTCTCAGTCACCTGTACTGTCACCTCTCCGGGTCCCCAACCTGAGTCAGCCAAACGTACAGTCATTCGCGTACAATCATGCATGTGTGCCAGCAAATGTAGCATTTATGTGTCAGTGACTGTGTGTGTTTTGCATTTCCCAAAGGCTGGCTGGTTGGCTGGCTGTGTTTGTAAGGTGTGGGTTGATCTGGGAGCTGAAACGGCAGAGAAGCGGCGTGACAGATGGCCTGTTTGACAGGGAGTTTGGGGGCTCGGCTACGGTCAACCGAGGTTTGGCACCAAAGCGAGGGCTTGGCCTGCTGTTGATATTTCCGTCCATCGCTGTACAAAGACACACATAATGTGCACACATCTATTACAAATGCACATGCTTACATGAAGGAAACACAGCGAGTGAACAGACATGCCAGGGAATTTTCTCAAATTAATATGCGGTCCCCTCTAATTTGCCTTTTTAGTGCGTACTGATAAAAGTTGCCCTTCAGTTTCTTTCATCGTGACATTACTTTGAACACATTATTCGGTCACTGCACTCACCATCTCTTCAAAACACTGCAATACAAACACACGCAATTTCACCCCACTGCGATCCTATATGACCTGGTAAAATATAGGAGGCTCCCTCCAAAACGATTTTTTTTTTTTTGTGGTTGCCTGGCAACATGAGCTGACATCAAAACAGGAATGCAGGGCAAAAAAGGTAGCCACACACACATCCATAAACACACCAGAGAGCTGAATGCCAGTGTAGCTTTGATTCATTGTGTCTCAGGCCTCCCATCATGGACTAATGTACTCACACTCATCCATCACTGCTTCTGATGGCCCCTTTAAAGACACTGCATTGTTTTTGCTGATGAAATCCGCTCACTCTGTGCAGCTCAGACAGCTGAAGCCTCACTCTGAAGTTGAGCTGGAGCTCTGTGGGTTTCGCTTCTGGCCGTGAGGCAGTAAAACATCTATTGTACGGGAGAGCAGACCATGCAGAGTAAAATAGAGTCTGAAATTCCTGAAGCGAGGAGAAAAAGTTCTGGAGGTCACAGCGTTTTCAGTGGGTGAAACTACATTTGATAGTCGAATCTCTAACTACCATTTGACATAGTACAAAGTCGGTTTGCTGTTTCAGAACTCAATTTATTGTTCCTTTTAGTTTCTGAATTATATTTGTCAAACACTACCAGTGCCTCTGGCGTGCCATATCTTCATCCAATCTGTTCTGATATTTTAAGAAAGTAAATCTGCACCCTTTGCATCTCCCCACACAGCAAGAGAAAAGAAAAGGTTACCCACGCATTTCCCAGAGTTACACTGAGGCCACTTGAAATGTAAATCTCAGCTCTACTTTCCCCCATCGTGGGTAGCAACATTTTTATGAAAATTACCTGATTTGAATTTAGATGTGGATACACAGGAGCAGAGGCATTCGCAGAGGCACGTTCCTGTTTAACGAAGAGGCGTATTAACAGGCTGTTGTTGACTCCGCTATGTGTCTGTCAAAAAGACAGACACACTTTCTGTCAGAGCCCTAAAGCTGTGCACGACATTTTGGGCTTTCGGAGCTTGATAGCGGCTGCGTTCATTCACCAGGGGATAAATAGGTAATTGAACTGGGGATGTCACTATTAAAATACAAAAAGGCGCAGAGGCTCAGCACTGTCACTCTCTGTCTGGCGCCCTTGTTTTCTCTCTCACACACACACACATCACACATGGTATTTATTTAGTTTCTGCAAAGATCAATTTGCCATCGGATGAATGGAGGAATGGGTTTTGACTGTGTAAAACAGTTACAGGATACTTCATCCACAATATTGGACAGCTGGGTCCCAGTGGTATGCAAGACAGGGTTCAAACCTCACTTTTCAGTAAGAAACTATACCACAAACTAAATCTTTACCAGTTCTAGTACAAAGTTTGGGGGATAAGAAAGTGGAAACATCCAAAATCTACAATTTGTTGGAAAAATTAAAGTTTTGGATCTGTCTAACAAGGTGCACATGTAGCTTAATACTCCAAGGATTGCTTATAAATAAAAAATGCTTAAGGTGTGAGTGCTTTTCAGAGGCTGAAATGACCTCTGACCTTCTTAAACCATAGGAGACCTTCACTGCTGAGATCAGGGTAAAGATGTCATGAAAGCTGAGACT
>OOFC01006164.1:35226-46604 GCA_900323345.1 Pseudochromis fuscus
GAAAGCTGAGACTGTCCCAATCTCAGCTGTCCCACTTGTAGCTCCAGCGGTTAGTGTCTTATATTCCTCTCCTCCACCTGCAGGACAGCTGTGCGCCGCTGCCACGTCTCTCCTCGCTGCTGGAGTGGACGCGCAAAGTGGGGGCGCAGTCCTCAGCCATCAAAACCCAGCTCGTGTGCTGCGCAGCTGTAACTGAGAGCAGCATTGGACACAGCGCCCGTCTCCGCTCCTCTGGTTATTTCTTCGCTTGCGCACTGACCGTTTTAGTTCAAGGAAAGTTTTGTGTTTTAAAGGCGCCGTTTGCTTCTTCTTCTTTTTTTTTTCGCACCACCGCAAACAGCGGAGGCATATTGTCTGTGGCGCAGCGCGACGGTGCGGTGTCCGATTACAAGCCGTGCGCCGAGGAGCCACCGGCACAGAGCGCTTCTCGGTGGGGCAGAAATAGCACACGGGGCTCCGGAGGGACGACACAGAGGAATCTCTGCAGAAAGAGTAGGAGTTTTTTTTTACCGAGATCGATCTCTGGCAATAGACGCAACAGAAGTGAGGATATTTCATCTTCAGCTCATCTTCATTTTCTGTGTCCACTCTTCTTCTTCTCACCGGGACAAGACACGCAGTTTGGCTCCCTACTAGATGAACGGGAGTTGGGCACCTCACTTGGTAAGAAGATTTTTTTTTAATATACTAAACTGTGCACCTGCTGTTATTATTATTAATCACATATGTCACAGGCTCCTGCAGACATTACCCATTTGATGTATTTGTTTTCTCTGGACCTTAAACGCAGCACTTTAACTCAGTGGTGGGTGACTGGAGTGAACACAGTGGCTGCTGAACTGAACTGAGGTCTGATTGTGCTGGAGGATGAGAATACACCAGCATCGATCAGAAAACACACACGAATCCACTGATCCATACATAACGTAAATAATCAGTTTTAGAAGTTTTGCATTACCTTTTGCGATGTGTGGCCGCTTGGTGGTGCTGGCAGAGTGCAGCCATCACCCGGGTACATTAGAGAATTCAAATCTTTATATCCAACACATTTTCAACAGTGTTTGGGTTTTGTTGTCTTTCTAAAAAAATCACATCACAGTTTATTAAGGATTATAACCAACATATGTTAAGTGTGCAGCCAGTGGGAAGTTCAGCTTGGAGGATAAAACAAATACAGGATAATAGTTTTGGAAAATGTCCTTGAAATATCAGTCGCTTGGCACCATGTATGCAAGTTTGTAAATCTTTGGTTTTTGATTAATTATGGTGAGAACTCACATTGCCTGATGTCCTTGCTGATGCTTGTGGTTTTTTTTCCCTCTCTGTACCTTGCTTCATGCTTTGATAAAGATTTCCATTTAATTTCCTTTGGTGAAATTATGTGACTGTTTCAAACAGAAAGGCTGTGAACAGAGTGTGTGGCCTTCCCGAGACACTGATTGTAGGTAGTTAAATGGTAGTATTTTACTATTTAATCGCAGTAAATAG
Source organism: Pseudochromis fuscus (assembly GCA_900323345.1). Lineage (NCBI taxonomy): Eukaryota > Metazoa > Chordata > Actinopteri > Pseudochromidae > Pseudochromis > Pseudochromis fuscus. Next base: position 36,715 of record OOFC01006164.1, read on the forward strand.
AAGGTGTCTTTTATTCTGCTCATCTCTTTGTTGAGTTATTCACACCTTCCAGCCATTCACCTCAAACGTCTGTTTCACTCAATTGCAAAGTCAAGGCTGTCCTTGATTTTTTTTTTTTCCCCCCATGGCTTTGTAAAACTGTCCAAAAGTTATTCTACTGATAGAATAAGAGCTTCATTTGAAGTTTCCTTACAGCGCACATTTTTAATTCAAGCAAGCCGTACTCTCCCACAAAAGCCACACTGCCACAGCTCCACTGTACTTACCAATGAGCGGGCTGGAGAAAATTAGAAAATGGATCATTTAAATATACAATGATAAACCATGCCTGAATGTGCTTTAGGTAAAAAAAAAAAAAGTGATTGGTGTTATGAGGGGATAATATATGTGATTCAGGTGCTCCATTAATTCACAGCTTCTCAGTTACCCCAGGGCTCTGTCCTTGCAGCAGGTTTAGATGAATACTAATCTCTCCAAGCAATCACGCTGATTAGTGTACGATTAAGTGGACATAATTGTTAACTAAGTCACTTATTCACCATTGTTTTTTCAAGCCTGAGGCAAACACCCTTTTTAGAAAACATGCAAATTTTTCCCCTCCCTTGTTTCCAGAGTTTAGAGCCTTCAGTCTACTTTTTATTCCTCTTTTCCATTGGTATTCAAAGGGTCTGTGGTTGTTTTGGTCGTGCCAGCCGCATGTCTGATAAACACAGTCAGCTTCCTCTGATCTTAAGGCCTCGCACCCATGAGGATGCTGAGGCTCGTCTGTCCTGTCATGCTGAGCTTACCAATGAAAATAAGTGACCCTCGTCCAGATGGTAGAATTATTTTAGACTCGCGGCGCCCAGACCTTTATTAGATATTGGCTGTGAAAATCCCAAAGGAAAATAGAGAGGAGAAAAAAACAGACACAACAAAAGCCAAGTTGAGAAAGTGCTGAATCAATCATTTTTGAGGTCTTTTATGACAGTAAATTCAATATATTTGACAGTTGGTTTGATAAAATTGTAAAATAAACTTGGTGTTTGGAAAACTGTGGCATACTTTACAGACCAAAAAAATATCAAATAAATAATTTTCCTTTCAGCAAATTGATAAATATTCATAAGTTCCAGGACCAAACAGATTATTATTTACACTCCTGCTCAATAGAGTCATAACAGAAATGAGCAGTAGTGTGGAGACCAGCCACGCATTCCTGCACAGAGTGAGGAGCAACGTATGATTAGCATGATTGATATTTGCGTTGTGTTGGGAATTTGCCCGCGCGCTGACACAGAACACCAGCATAAACACGGCAATTAGTGCGAGCCAGGAGAATACCATGATGAAAATGACCCTGGCGGCCTCAGCGGGCTGCACGGTCACCATGGAAACCGATTGAATGACAAGCCCATTGTTGTCGACCTTTGTGATTCAACATCCCCTCGGGGGTCGAGCCCTGTTGGGAGCAAAAGTGAAAGGCATTGTCATGCACGTGTAAACTAAACAGCCATTACCCTCTGGCCCCTCGGTGCTCTTTAAGGCCCTTTGGTTACTTATTTATCTGACACTGGCAAGATGGGGCTTTGCGATAGTTTGTCTCTGCACACACCGCCTCACAAAAGACCCGGGTTTATTTGCTGAGAGTTGCATGGGAGCCCCGTTTTTGTTTTTTTGTTTTTTTTTTACAAATTCTCCTCAGTGGGTGATTTATTGCTCTTATGCAAGTAAACTTGGAGACTGGAACAATAGTTGAAGTGGTTTGCTGTTCTTCCCTGCTGTGCTTTGTCCTCTTACCACCACAGGCTATTTATACATCACAACCACTTTGCCATTATCCAATCCCTCCCTTGTTCCTCCTGCCACTTCTGATTTCAAACTGTACTGGATCTGGAGAATCATCCCACATGTTTAAAGACACTTGATTCAAAATATTTGAGTTTGTTTTTAGTGCTCTTTGGGGCTTTTACGCCTATTTTTTGCAAGTGGCAGACATACACTTCTGACCGAACCCTACGTAACAGAGAAAGTTGCCTGGGTGTAAGTAAATATTTTTTCTTCTTTTCACTCCTGCCACTGTCAGTCATGTAGTGAGATGTTGCTATGGCTACTCCAAGGTTTTCCTACTGGGGGCTAGTCTGTCACAAAGGAAATAGAAATGTTGGCAAAATGAAAGTTTATCATTCGTGCCACTTTCTGCAAAGGCCAAAGTGTGACAGCGGTTGCCAAAGAGATCGTGAGGAAGCTATTAAGTGGGATGCACAATGCAACGCAGCATCTGTTGTTTATCCCCAACAAAAGTCTACATGACGGGCTACATCGCTGCCACACACAGGGAGCTGAGTTACATCTCTCTCCGTCAAGGTCAGCCGCGAAAGGTTTGACGCGTTAAAAACCGGGATTATTATATCGTAATGCTTCCCAGCTGGTGTAAAGTGAGCTGAAAACACAGCACACACACATATACACAATTAAGACAGATTTGAGGGGAAAAAAAAAGCTGGAAAGTGATTAACAAAGTGGATGTGTAGAAAGAGACACACACACAGACACCAGTCCTCTGATGGGATATATCCTTGTACAACAGGCAGAGGAAGCTGTGGTAATTTCACACTGCATGCTAAACAGCAGAACCAGCACAAGGGCAGGTGTAGGGAATGATTATTTGACTTCAGAGTGTGGTGGGGAAGCGCAGGCAAGCGATATGTGATCCTGGATGCGCTATTATTTCTGCTGCTTGGATCCCAGAATGAATGTCTGTGGTTTGAGCAAAACATCCAGTTTCATGTCGACACATCAGAAGGAATTAGCGCCGCTAAAACCAGCCTTCACTCGCCAGCACTGTTACACTACATTAGCTCTGTCCCTCTCTCCTCTACAACCTCAAACCCCACTCAAATAGCAGAGGAATCTGTCTTTTAACCATCATGCTGGAGCAGGAAAAAAAGAGGGAGACTCTATTTGGGTCACGATTAAGTAATCCCCAAAGCCTCTTTTTCACTAGGGATCAAGCCGAGAGGATGTTTGAAAGGTTAAACAGAGATGGATCCAAACTTCTGTGACAACAGGAGAAGCGATTATTGTAAACTTTTTTAAGTTTGGAGTTTGTTGTACTTTTCTTTCGCGCTTGTATCGGCGTGGAGGCTGGCGAGGGAAGCTGAGGGGAGGAGGAGGTAGAGGAGCGAGGAGAGCGTGTGACGAGGTGTAATGAGTCAGGGGAAAAGAGGTGAAAAGAGGATTTTTAAAATGAGAGATTGAGGAAGAAAGAGCGAAGAGGCTTTGCTGGTCTTTGTTTATTGATGGATTGAGTGCCACGGGGCCATTTGAAGGGTGAAATGAGTCATGAGTTGTCACCAAACACACATGCAGACACACTGGGAGGGAAATACACACTGTTTTTTTCCTCCCTGGGCCGTCACCCAGCTGTATTTCTCTGGAAGATAAATGACTTTGAAGCATGAATGAGAGGATCTTTTGATAGCAGCGCTCAGCTCGTATATTTCTCTTTTGTCGGAGCTCCTTCTTTCAGGCTGCAGCTTGTACCTTGGAGGTGAGAGCAAAACTGGACTGCCTCCTGCGAGACTTTGACACTCTTTGCTATGTATAGTCGCTGCTAAATTAGCAGCCACCCATTACTAAAGCAGGTGCATGTTTTTTCTTTTTCGCTTTCTGGGTATTTATTTGTGTGTTTGCCATATGTTTTCTCACATCAGCAGGAGGAAGGTAACGCAGCTAAAATCTTGCTTGTTTTTTTTTTTTTTTTACTCCTCGTGGGACATGCGTCGTTGCATCTTATCTTTATGGAGCATATCATTACACGATAAGAAGCTCTTTTGATGTGATGTGTTTAGATCTATCTGAGCTTCATCTATCGCCGTGCCGCAAACATCCACAGAAGCTCTAATTTGATCAGTGAGAGGATATAAATACAGAAAATCCTTTAATCTTAAGCAAATGAAAACATTTATCACTACTTTGAAATCATTACGAAGGGCTAATCAGAGCAATATCCTCGAAAAAAAAAAGAAAGAGAAAATCTGCTTGCAAGAGGGATGCTTTCCCCAGCAAGATGAATGAGAAAAGCAAATTACAGAGCGTGCTATATTCTTTTTATCCGACCTTATATGAAAGTTTGAGATAAGATCTAAAAGATAAAGGAGCCCACTACTTGTAGTTCGGCCACGCAGGAAAAAAAATGGGAACAGAAGAGAGAGATTAGAGAAGAGATATGAAGAAACAAAGGGAGATCGGACAACGCTGATAAACGTGAAGAGATAAGAAATGAAGTTTCCCAGACAAAAAAGAGGAGGCGCCTGCTTGTTGAATGGAAAAAATAAAGGGCAGAGGAAAGAAAACAGAAGAGATGGAGACAGGAGGGGTGATACAAGGACTGATGAGGCAGGTTTGAGGGGAATTGTTGAATGTACGACGAGCTGCTTCTCACAAGAGGCAGCAGTCTGGTCGGTCCCCGGATGCATCTGTTTGCTGGATTCAGCTGTCACTGCTAGAGATCCTCAGAGAGGGACAGGCAGAGAGACAGGCGGGGACAGGATGGGACGGGAAAAGACAAGGCAGTAAGATGAAGGAAAGACAAGACGGAGAGGGAGAAGACGGCTGACGGAGAGGAGAAAAACACCATAAAGGAGAAGTAAGTGAAGAGGAGGCGTAGTTCCCACTGAAGGAGACACAGCTTCCTCACTTTTCCAAATCCTCAAAATCCTCCTCAAGTTTACAGTATCAGTCTGACTTACTCACACAATTCGCTCCTAACTGTGTCCTCTCACTGTCAACCCACAGATATTTAAATGTGTTGTTGCCACCAAAGTTTAAAAATGTGGATTTGCCTCCGTGAGTCAGTTAAAAGGAGACACTTCAGGAGACTTTTCTCTGCTCCGGGTTTCACTTCTCAGGCGACACTCAGTTGTGGAAGTAATTAAGTAGATTTCAACTTGAAAAATGGTATTTATATATATTTTTTTATCTTTTAATGCTACTTCCACTGCACAGTGATTCAGTGGAAATATACTTTTTACTCCATCATACTCAGCCAGCTTACTTACTAACTTATTTTCAATGTCAGATTTGAATAAAATGCTCTGATTCTCAGTGTTTTACTGTTGTTGTCAGTTCCATCGATCCACAAAACAAACAATACAGAAAAAACAACAAACAAATTTTACTGTGCAGCACTTCTTTCCTCATCGTTAATAATCTCATGACCAATCAGATTTACACTGAAATACTTAACAACTGTAAAATAGCAGAAAAATCTCACCAGGCTGCTACAGTAAAAGGCTATTTACACATTGATGCATTATTAATAAGAACCCAATAATGTCATGTATAATAATTACCTCATATACTGCATTTTTCTGCATAATAACTACCATTTCCTAACAATATACGATAGCTTTTTAAGTCAGATTTTCAATGCAGTACTTTCACTTGTGATGAAGTACTTTTACTTTGTTGTGTTGGTACTTAATCAATACATCTGAATACTTGGTGTATCAGGGCATGGTGTCGGCTGGAGGTTAATGTAGCTGTGGGCAGCCTCACAGAGAGGCTTGCGGCAAAGAAAAAAAAAAGAGCTCCCACTTTAAAAAATGTTATTTATGTCGATGTTTTACTGACAGCCTTAAAATTGAGCATCAATCAAAGGTTAACGATGGTGGAAAAACAACATTAGCTATCGCAAAGTGTCGAGTCTCCTTATTAAGAAAAATCAACATGATTTTAAAGTAGCGTCAGTGCATTAATAATGCAGCAATTTATGCTACGTAGGACGTGTAAACTTGTGGAAAAATAAGTAAGAAAACACAGTGGTGTGGTGGAGTGCTTCTTCACATGAACCCATTGTTTTCCATCTCCTTGCCTGCAAACACTACACCACACTCTGCAGACGTGAGCCTCTCATGAGTCATGCCCTTTACCGGTCTGTGTCGAGCACCAATGTGAATGTGCAGTCCGGCCGCTGGCAGACACAATGCTGCCTCAGTTCTGAAGGTGAAACCACACAGAGGATGTGTGGTCTGATCTAAACCACCAGCAGTGGATAATAAACCACTTATTATGCTTTCCGAATAACGTTTCATTCTCCCTTGAATAAACCGTCGGGAAGAATGAGCCCTCAGTTGGAAACCGTGTGGCTGTCTGCCAGCTGTGAACACCTTATTCTGTTGATTTACATGATGCCAAACTGACTTGACTTTGATTTTTTTTTTTTTTTTCTTAAAGCTGAGGGAAAAGTGGTCATTTGGAGTTGAAGGCTGCTCCACACAAATGGGAGTTTGGTTTCAAGGGATATTTTGTTATGGAGCGTTAAGTCTCGCCAGGTACTGGGCTTTAGCGATAAGGATATCAGTTGCGGCAAAAAAACAATGGGGTAATTCTAGAGGTATTGCCAGGAGTGTCCTTTTCTTCCACAGACAGTGTTGGTTGACTAATACAGTAGTCTGATTATGCTGTTCATGAAACAAGAGAATGTTTCTATTCTCCGGCTCTGCCTCTATTGTGTTGCTGAGTTCCCCAGAGAACCCAGCTACGTTCAAGAGTTGTGCTGACTCTCAGCCTGCGCTTCCTCCGCCGCGCTGCCCTGTTGGGACTGAAGTGGATTGTTTAAAGATTCTCTGGGATGAGATGTGTTGTTTCCTCCTCCTTGCTCTTGCATAGAAAAGGAGGCAAACTCAAATACAAAGAAACACCAAAGCACCTAAAAACACACATCCCGGTGTACACACATTTTACGGTGTGTACTGTGCGCCGCTGTGTTCTACGGAGGAGATGAGCTTTAAACCCTGCAGCATCATTCAATGTAGGCCGAGATTCAACTGAGGAAGAGAAACAGAGGCTGTCAGAAAGGCGGAATAGTGAAATCAACAAATAAATCCCCGAGAATAAGCAAACCAGGGCGAGACGAGGCGCCAACAAAAATATCCCTGTGTACAAATATGAGGAATATTATTAGTCCTGTTGTTTATTTCACAGGCAGCTCAGGTGCATATGTCAGGTCTCGGGAGGTCAGCGGGTCGCAGGACCACTAAAAGGAAAGGGTCTAGTTTCACTTTCTCAGAGATGGGTCGGCTCCTGTTTGTTGACCTCCGCTGACCCTGACCCTGACCCCAACTGCACTGCTAGCGATTCAAATAGATTCGCAAGACAGATCGACTAAAGCAGGAGTAAAGAAATGACAATTGACTGATTTCACTTAATGAGGCTATAAGCTGAGATCAGCTCAGGCAAATCATTTTAAATAGAGGATAAAGTGGATTTTGTTGCAGTAAACCTCCACAGTTGTTTTTAACTTAAGCCTCTGCAGAACTCTTCAGCCAAGCACAGTGAGAGAGGGAACTCCTACGCAGAGGATAAATTTCCTCTGGACTTGCCCTACCACAACACTTTGTTGCAGTGCTCTTGTTGTCATTAAAAATAGACCTCTGCCCCTATGAAGCAAGGGCTTCGTAGCTTCCCGATCTATTTTGTGCTCCACGCTGTTCCCCAAAGGCTTTCTGGTTAGAAAAGTACTCCCTCCACTGCAACAGTTAAGGGCAAAAGGGGACTCTTTCCTGCAGGGTTGACGTCTTTTTATTGACTTTAGAAAAGCACACAAAAAGGAGTTGTATTGCACAATGTGAAGCGGAAACTGTTGCTGGAGATCATCAAGCAGCTGATGCTCAGGAGGTAATTGCGCGATTAAAGATTGTTTTCGGGTTTTTTTTTTAATGCAATTGAAAATTTGCAGATGGAGCTAGCGTTCTGGGTTGTTTGTTGTTTTTATTTGTTTTTTTGAGAGAGAGATCGCTGGCCTTTTCCCCGTCTTTTCCACAACCCCATTACAACTCCCACCCTGCTCCTGAAAACCATACTGCTAATACAATGCTATATTTATCCCCAGAGGGAAATAATCTTTTTTGCTCACCCTTTTTTGATACGGGGAAGGTCAGAGTGCAGGGTCGGTATGCAGTAACTTACTCAAGGACACTAACATCCCTTGTTTTGTGGTTTTATGGGCAGATGTGTGTGTTAATAGGCTTGAAACAACAGCACTTTCTGGCTCCCGGAGGTGGCATGTCTCCCTGCACACAATGAAACCAACTGTAACCTGTCACTGTCATCACCCACACCCACACCGCCTCCCTCTCTACCCCACCTCAGGCTACATATATCATAATTAACACTTTCTCATTTCAAATGTATATTTCTTCTCAGTTTCAGTTTCTTTTTTGTTTCAACACGTACATGCTCCCGATGTGATTTCTCACTTCCTGAAAACCCCAAGATTCATCAGTTTAAGCTCAAACTGTTTTAGTAATTAGTAGATTACAGTCACTTTATATCACCTTTGATTGCCGCCGCTCAGTGCCACTTAGTCGTCTTTTTTTTCCCTCTGACAGTGTGAATCAGTGACATTCAGACTTTCTCACGCAGCTCCGAGCTTTTGGGAGGCTGCAAAAGCCAATTAAGTGTTGGCAAAATAATTAGAAATACCTTCAGCACCAAATGCTAAAATGTTTTTCGCACAAATGCCTCCATGATTGTTGGGAAGAAGGTAAATGATGTTAATTACAGTGTACAGTCACATGATTTACTGCTATTGTTGTAAAGCAGTGGTAGCAGAATGTGCCTAAAGAAACAATTACGCAAATCATACTTTTATTTCTGCCTCAGCAGCTGGACTATAATTGAGCTGCACATCTGAGTCAGTGTCTGCTTCCACACAGTCTGTCACTCAAAATTACCTGTTTCTTTTTATTTCTAACACTCTCCTCATACAGAGGAAGACAACTTGATGGCGTAATTAATGTAGATAATCCAGCTCTGTTGTTGTCTTGAAAACAAAAATCTGTTGCATGAGCTGTAGTTTTACTCGGCAGCCATGGTGGGATAGTAAAAGATGGACAAAGTAAAAGTGGACGGTGAGTGTGAAGGTTAAGAAGTAACAGCGTTAGAGTCAAGCACACCTGGAAGCCACATGTGGATTGTCCTGCCCGCCCCCACCAGCGTCCCGGCCTGGAAAACTCCATCGTCATCATTAAAGCTGAGGGTGGAGGGGATCATTAAGTCATTATTTATGTGCTTTCTGCTGTTTTATCACCTCCAGACACAGTCTCACAATGCAGACACCCACACTCACAGCCCCAGAAGAATAACATAATTGTATGAGGCAGCCAGGGGGTCCCGTCTAATAGAAAAAGTGCAGACATTAACAGTCTGGGCCAGCTGCACAGACGACTCACCCACCTTATTCCCCCCTGTTAGGCTCATTTACACCTAGTGTTGTTTATGTTTATTTACACGCCGCTCCCAGACCGAGCCTTCACTTTCCAGATTTTCTCCGGTTTGAGGAATGAGGTTGCGGAGGGGAAGTTTTTACAGCCAATTTCCCCTCTACAGTAGTGGTAGTTTGCTGGATGAGCCAAGTTAAAAGCACATCGCAAACAGAGCACTTTGAGCTTCCTCTCAGTCAATTTCAGCTCCTTCCCCCGCAACATTTTTCTCATCTGTATAAAAAAGCGGACGGGCCGTTATAGGTGTTTTTGTGTGAACTGATTTATTGTAAGCTGCGTATCCTTTTTCGTCAGGGGGCGAGTTTGAATCAATTTTCACCCGTTCTGTTATCGTTTCACGCCGCGGTGGAGTATTACAGTGTCGTGATTGCGCTTTACATTAAACAAAACCAAGAAATAAAAAACTTTGTGCAAACAGAGACATGTGGGGTGGAGGTGATGTGGAAAAACCTCGATGAGGGAATTGGATGTTAAACAGACTGGTGCTGCATTGCACCTGGAGCCGTGGCTCCCGTGAAAGGCCACGCAGAGTCAGCTCTCTGGACGCCGCCGCCTCGGATACTCCGAATGCCGCTGCCGCTCCCCCCGGTGTTTCCTTTCCCTTTAGTGAGACTGTTGCTT
>OOFC01006168.1:8588-30274 GCA_900323345.1 Pseudochromis fuscus
AAACACAAAAAAAAAAAAAAAAAAAAAAAAGTCAGTTGGAGCCAGCACCTAGTGGGCGCCAGGAGCATTGCACTTTATTGGACTTCTGCTTTCACCATTGAGACCTGGTTGCTTCATCCATTCATCCATTTCATATACTGGGCGGTCTATGGTTATAACAGATAAAGATTTTTCCAAAAGGTTTTTCAGATTGGATCCTATCCTCTGATCGTGCCCAGAATTAATGTGTTCAATGTGTTCATAGTAGCTAGTAGTGTAATGTAGCTAACAGACAGACAGCCAGACCAAGATGATAACATAACCTGCTTGGTGGAGGTAGCTACATTATAAAGCTGGGCATATTTATATAGCAGTAATTACTTTAATTATTGAAGGTGTGTGCGTACATCTGGAATAACAGACCTGTATCTGTCAAGTCATGTCATGAACATGAACATGAATTAAACCCGAATGCAATGTAATCATTAATAATCCAGCAGATAATGTTACATTTAATTAAAAGTTAATGCACAGATCTTCATGACATCCTAATGAAAGCCCAGATTTTTGACAGTATACATCATTTAGCTTCAGCAAGATCTATCATCCACTGACACTCAAAGACAACTGTCAGAAAATACAGTAGATAGATAGATAGATAGATAGATAGATAGATAGATAGATAGATAGATAGATAGATAGATAGATAGATAGATAGATAGATAAATCTTTTATTGATCCCACAATGCGGACATTTGCAAAATTTTATTACAAAAAATTATTGCTGAAATAAAATCAATGTGTAGATCAGCTTTTATGACTTATGGCAGTGACATACATGCATACCTCTAAGACTGCTGGAACAACTCTTGTGTTTACTTTCACTGCAGGAACTTAAAAGTTTGAGCTTTTGTGAGTTTTATTATAACATGCTAAATGTCTTTTACATATCACACTCCTAATCTCAGTTTCTCTTTCATGAGGACAAGCAATAGACCGTTCACTACTGGGATTATACATTTAATTATCACATGGTATTAGCACTTACTGAGGAACTTTTCTATAATTCATTCAGTATGTACAGTCAAATATGAATAAAGTTTATTTCCTCTTCATATTATTTTTACTGTAACACTGTGTGGTTAATACCGCTACAACCCTGCCCATCACTTACACACATACAAAAACAAAACTCACACAAACATCAGTAAATAAAACACATTTTTAAAAGAAAACATGTAATTATAAAGTATTTCTTTTATCAAAATTATGAGACCTGGCTGTGTAAGGACATGTAGCCTCTAATGCAATCAAGCGCAGCGTTTACATATGAAGTTAGTGTACCAGAGACTGACAAATGAAACGTGACAGGCTTCTAAAACTAATGCATCCAGCAGCCGCCTCCACTGACAGCACAAACCACCTTTACCTAACTGTGTGTCGATGAGATTTCCACAGACAGCTGGAAAAATGAGGCAGAAATGACTTTACGCTGCAACAGACCGAGCTCCATTAATGTCATATTTTGTGACTAACCTGGAGTTGAAAAAAGGCTTTAGACAGTTTACAGATCATTTTGAAATCGATTTGGTATGAATTCGTGTGACTGACGAGTTTAAAGACAATCTGAGATTGTCTAAAGAGACCAATTATCAGCAGAGCAAAACGCACTTCGTGCTATTTAAGTTCCCTTTGCGACAAAATTGACCAAGTTAGTATTTTGCGCTGCCAAAGTAAAGATGTATGCTCATGTGTTAGTCGCCAAAACACTTGTCCTACATTAAACTGACAGACACTGGCTGCTAGATCTGGCTCATAAGTCAAAGCCTTAAAAGCTTTCTTCCTCATGACAAAGAGGCTTTGGACGGGACAAAGGAAGACATTCATCATGGTGACTGTCACTGTTGTCAGCTGTGTTTTTACTGAAGATGGATGGGACAGTAAAAATGTACTTTTTATTAAATCCTTCTGTCCTCCCTGATAGATCAACACTTTTTTTTACAGCAGCTGCATCTTAAACCCAGTTTAAGCCTGCTTTGTCAATTAACCAAATCGTGGTAAAACAGAGGCTGGTGTTTCATCGTCTCCATAAACAGAGACGACAGACTCTTTGGATGCCGTGTACGTCTGAGGACTCACCACGATGGAAAACCTTCAGTGAGGCTGGCCTGTTCAGCCCCCACTCCTCAACCAACATGGAAAACCTTGAGCTGACACAGTGCTCACTCAGCAAAAAAACAACCACATTTCCGAAGTCTTCAAACCTGAACCTTTCAAAGCGGCCCGGTATTGTTGTTTCACATCTGTGAAAGTCCGTGTCCTTGTGCTCCTAACAGAAGCATTTTTAACTTCCCCTGCGCTCTCACCGAGCCATTTCACCTCACCGTGTAAGAAATGGAGTCATACCAGGAGAAACCACTGTGCAAATTTTCCACTGGGGGCCTTAACCACGCATATTTCATGCTTTTACTCTGGGCAAAACAGAGGCATCCACCAGGGGACTAGCAATGCCACATAGCTTGTAATTTACCATTAATCATTTAAGCTCTACTAAATAATGTTGAACAAATTGGGCTAAATTATAGGCTTAAAATAATTCAATCACATTTAAAAACAGTGTGACCTTTAGACAGCTATACTACTCTGTGAAAAATGTTCAGGCCATAAAACATCCTTGAATTAAAAGATGTCAGTGCTGCTGTTGAGAATGTGAAATATGCTGACATCCAGCACTATGAAAGGACTGTGTAGGGGAGGCCACTTTTCCACTGGATCCTTTCCCCCCATTTTCCAATGGTTTTGAACCAGTGTCATGCTAAAAAACTTTCTGCAAGTAGCCAGTACAGCCACACACTGAGTTCAATGAGGCTATTTCAATAAAGTTGCATAATTACAACACACCAACGCTAAGTTTTTGCATTTAACCAGACTCATTTCTTCTGCGAAAAAAACCCCAGCCGTCATCTTTACGCCAGGAGCAACCAGCAGTGAAATGGCATCCATCTTTCTGTCACCCTCCTCTTCCTCAGCGTGATCTCTGCATCTTTCTGTCACACCTCACCACAAGCTGTCAGAGACAAACTGAGGTACGAGAGCTATCATTTCAGTGTCTGCCTCTGAAATCACAGCGTGTCTGTGTAATGGAGCATTCCTCTGAGGTGACCCAACAGTGACTTCAGCAGACTATCACTGTCACTGTCTCACTGCACATCAGCAAACAGTCACATCCAACACAAATCTGCAGAGTAAAAAAAAAAAAAAAAGGTAACCATCTTTTTCCAACTCATTTACTTCAACCACTCCCCACTGCTGCTGTAAAATGATTGTGATGCATATGGGAGTTATTACAGATGCTTATAAATAGAAACACATAATAATGTGGTGAGGGTTCTCTTTGGGAAAATAGTCACTTCATTGTTTATTATTTATATAATGGAGGTATTGAATTCAGGGCTTTTTCCAAAAGCTTTTGACTGATTTGAGATGTGCAGACGTGCTTATAGCTGAACAGTCACGTGCCACAGCGGCTGTTTCATGTTCTTCCAGAAAAGCAAATGTCTGTGAATCCTCTGCAGGGACCTCACAGGAAACCTCTCCGGGATCGATGAGAGGAATTTTCCTCAGCACAATGGAAATGTTATTCTGTAAGCTATTATTGCGGCTATTCCAGCTTTACCGTAAAACTCCCTTACAGTAAATGTCATATGTCCTGGTGGACTGATGCTTCAACTTACATGTTCCTCTGGGGTTTTTTTTTCCATGTGCAGTCTGTGAGCTAAAAGCCAAACTGAGTTCACTCTGCATTTTCATTACACAGCTCTTTTTGTCAATAATTGCACACAGATGCAGGGGACACGTTGCAAACTACACTAAAATAATGTTTTATTTGTTGTTTAATCATATTTCAGAGAGTGAAGTGGAGTCAATATTTGGCTGTAACCAAAAGCAAAAAGGTCAAAATGTTACACAAAGCAGACATTTTTGTATCTGAATGGAAAAGCTGATCAAAGGTGACACTTGTAACCATTTGTGAGGCACAAATAATATTCAGGTAAAAATCTCACTGCTGTGCAATGCTCCTGCTCACTCGCTGCCTGCTCTATATGAAACAAGCTGTGGTCCAACAGCTCAGCACACAGTCAGCAGCCCACCAAGAGCCGCTTAAACATTATTCACCCTGAAGTCAAAATTACTGGAGCCTGGATCAGCTTCAGTAAAACAGATTGACTGAGTTTTAATAAAGGAAAATATGAACAACATGAAAAGGCTTATATTGGGAAAAAAGGAGTGGTTTCTCAGAAACTGACAGATGTGCCTCTCTCCTTCTCTCTGGGTTTTGGATCGTATGTTGAAAAGATGACAAGATGAAAAGAAACACTTAACTCACAAGTTTGAAATGTTTTTAAATGCTAAAATAATAATAATAAAACACATTATGTTCATTTTACAGGGGTGAAATGGTTTTGAAACTGTTTATGTTTGGCCTCAGTGTATCCATTCAGACTCTACAAATAAACAATAAAAAATAATTAAACAATAAATGTTCCTCATGATAAAGCATTACCCATTTCAGCTAAGCATATTACAGTTCTGTATTACTATAGCTGGTGAACACATGCATTCTGTGTGCATTTTAGTTCATTTCTGATTAATTTGTCTGCTTTATAGAATGAAACGATGCATACAGACACAAAAACATCTATATTGTAGTTAGAAAATATTAAGAAAAGGTTTTGAACATTGAAGATTAAACCATTTGGGCCTTTTTAAGATTAAAAGGCCCTGATACTGCTACACAGACATTAAAATTCATTCATCAAATATACGTAAACTAAATACACATTTTCTCCCGCATCATGCCGACACAGTTATGTTCAATAGCTGTACTGTAAAATAATTGTTTCAATATTTTCAAAAGAATAAGTCAGTCAGTCATCTTCTGTACCTGCTTCTCCACACGTGGGTCGCAGGGGTCTGCTGGAGCCTATCCCAGCTGTCATCGGGCAGGAGGCGGGGTACACCCTGGACAGGTTGCCAGCCTATCACAGGGCTAACACAGAGACAAACAACCATTCACACTCCCAGTCACACCTAGGTGCGAAAGAAAAAGTAACTCAGAAAAAAATTTAATTTTCCAAAATTGCCATCTAGGTTGAAGTCTTAATTTTACTTTAAATGATGTGTAATTTTTGGCTTTTTAATGTTGAATGAAAGATATTCACAATGTAAATACAACAAAACTGATAAAAAATGTGTTTATTCAATGTTTTGTTGTAAAAACTTGTGATTATTAAACATATCTGTCAATCATCAAACAAATCTTTGTCAAATTACAGATCCAATGCATCATTTTACAGTTAATTATCACTGATGTCAAATTCAAAATGCAAGTACAGTATTAAGCTTTAATTTAAGTTATATCTCCTAAATAAAATGAGTATTTATGAAATTTAAAAAGTTAAAAATTTGTGTTTTATGTGAAAAAACAAAGTTCTCCTTTGTAAAAATGACAATTTTGAGGTTTTTTTTTTCACTCTTAAAACATTGTTTAAATAAAGTGTGACTTCATTGCAGACATTTTGACATGTGACAATAAAGGAAGCAGAGGTAGAGTGTAATTATGACTCCATAATGTTTCCCAGTGAGCCACAGTAACACAACATGGACAAAAGTAACAACACAGTGCAGATGTTAGTTACACACCTGGGACTTCTATATAGTGACAAGTGAAATGGTTGCCAAGAAAACGGTCAACACCCTTAACCCTTTAATTCGGCGTGTGTTGTCGACAGGTCTGTACAGGCTTCTTTGGATTACCGTAATTATGTCACAGTTGCACAATCAGAAAAATTCCAAAGGTTTCTGAGAGCTGAGATGTTGCACTTTACAGTGAATATGGTGTCATTACGGTAATTTCCCTAACGTCTCTCCCAGAAGCCGGAAAATGAGGCTGAAGCAAGATTAGCAGAAAAACACAAAAACGGATTTTGATTTTTGAATCTTAGTGAACAAAAACACTGCAACTGCACACATGTTAGATTTTGCATGTTAAATTTGAATTTGAAATCAAAATCAAAGCGTAAAAAGTCCAGGTGGAAATTTGGAGGCTCAGGTGTTAAAGGGACAAAACAGTAATTTAGAGCTTAAAACAGGTCAGATAATTAAGTAATCCTGCAGTTAAAGGTGAATATTTCCATCACGTGCCAACAAACCTGGTGTTTTTACTCATAATCCATCACATACAATACAGACTGCAAGTGTTGCAACCTACAAATGCTAATGGAGACATAATAATGCATTTTTCCAACATATTTTGTTTCACTCTTGGTCCTCGGTTAAATATTTTGTTTATTTTTCTGCTTAATACATCACCAGTGTGCAGTTTCTGCTTTGTGTCAGATCATTATTTTGGCAGGCAGCGGTGTGTGCTCGCTCTGTGAGCTCTACGAGCTGGAGGAGACTGGTGGACAAAAGAAATCTGCAGGACAAGGGAAAATAAAAGTCATCTCAAGAGAGAAACTAAAGCAGCAATGTTACAGTGGCTGAAATATCAGAAATGAGGTTGAACACAGAAGTTTCAGCAAGTAGTCAGTGTCACATGAGCAGGTCTGGGAAGTCCAAAGACTGTAAGGAGAAATGGATGAAGCAGCCAGGTCGTCTCAAAAGTGCAATACTCCAGACGGCCACTAGATGCTGGCTATAGTAATCTCAAGGAATATTTAGGGGTGTGGTTAATTTGATCGACAGGTTTGGTGTCCAGTTCTTTTCAGGTCGTTTGGAGGTTCATTCAAGGGTCAGACCCACACCAGCTAGCTAACAACTGATGATACGCAGAGAGGAAAGTGACTTTACCTGCTGCCTGGCTGCTTCCATTCCTAATGTTTTCCATCCTGTCACACGGTGAGAAGCTCCACCTGTGCCTCGCAGCCATCACGCGCTCAGGGATTGTGTCAAGCCAACAGGTCAGAGGTTAACTGTCCTGAGTGGTCACGTTACGCAATTTCCTACAGAGTGATTTAGCACTCTTTGGTTGAGTTGCCTTTTTTTTTTTTTCTTACCAAGAAAGGAAATTCCTCCAGGACTTAAACGAACTTGGTGACTGTATTTTCACCTTGTGTAGGTGGAAAACTCTCATCTGTTTTCCTCTGCTTCCTCACTGCATCCACTCTTTCCTCCTAAATCCCTCTGACGTGACAGCATTATCTCACTCAGCGACACAGATCGTATTACCAGACAAGCCAAAAGGTCAATAATAAGGATCCATTGTCATTTTGGTCAGTGGAGACAGTTTGGACTAACTTAGCCAGACATTATTTGAATTTCCACGTCAGCCTTCAGAGTATTTTCAAAGAAAATCCAAAGAGCTCCTCCTGTTATCCTCTCCTTGACCATTTTCTTTACAAAAGACCAAACACTGGTGCTAGTATATGTCGTACAGCACTTATAAATCATCTACTTTTTGGATTTATTCAGGTAATTGGTAATGCTATTAAACATGGAAGAGAAGTGACCCCTTCTGACCTCTGAGGAGCTGCACTGCTGCAGGACATAGACCGAGCCAACAAAAACTATTGTGCAGGACTGATCACAGTCTAGCTGCAAAACTGTTGTAACATTACTAATGATCATCCTGAAAGCGCATATTAAGAAATGTGTGAAACAGCCGTCCACTATTTACACTCATCCAGCTCAAGTTTGTGTTACAAAACCGCAATACATCATCCTCACAGAATGCAGTTAAAGACGCCTGGTGGAAAGACGACTACCTCGAGGTTCCTGGCCTTATATTTTGCGGTTCTTTTCATTCTCTTATTTCACTGAACGGTGCAATTCAGTTTGTTATTTTAGGATTAGATGTCTTTGCAGTCCCATAACACTGTCATTTAAACAATTCATCCAATTTATTAACAACGAGTGATGCTTATTCCTCACCGCACGTTGCCAAGTATTGTTATTTGTTGGGATGATCGTACTCACACTAAGGAAGAATTATATAAAAACACTTCATTGAAGTGGGTGTCAAAATGCAACATGCAACCTCAGAGTACAGTTGTTAAATTTATTTCTGGAAAACGTCTCTGTTGCACACGGCTGCTTGATTTAGTAGTTTATTAGAAACTGGGCTTACCCTCATGTAGTGGTAACACCACCACGGGAGGTTGTTGCACATGTGCCGTGCCACTCTGTGGATATATGTCTCCCCACTGGATGCATTTTTTACATGGGAGGGAGAGGAGGAATAACAGTGCTGAGAATTAGGCAGAGGATTTGACTGGAGATCCAGCACCATCAGCAATAAATTCATTTTACTACCCACCATCTGAGACTAATGTGCTTTATTGTTTATATGTTGCTACTTGGCCTCTGCGACTTTTGTAAATTGCCAATTTTCCACAAATGACGCATTATAGCAAAGAAAATTCAAAACAAAGGATTTTTTTTTTTTGTCCAACTGAAGCTAATTAATGTAATTCTCCCACCAGCGGCCAACAGTTTTCTCTAATGTTTGCATTAGTAACATTGTAATAGTGAAGTTAACGTGCCATGTGACGGCCAAGTCACAAAAGGACTATTATTTCTGAGATATGTTCGTGTTCTCATTTAGAGTAAATTGCACAATTTCAGGGCTTTAAAGAGCTGTAACCTTTTATGGTGTAATTGTTGATCTCTAGCTCCCTCTGCAGGGTCAATGTTGCAACATCAGTCCTCCAAGAGGCATCACATTCAAAATCAAAATCACTGCAGTGTTATCACATCTACAATTTCCACCCTGTAGTATATTGTGGAGCAGACTCTTGTTTTACACCAAATACTTTGATATGTTTATGCACATACAAACACATAATTACAGAAGCCCTAAAAGGACACGATTAAATACATTTTTCTTTGTTTTGCTGTGAAAATTAGTTAATTTCAGTGGTTTTCTTGAGATCTGGAATTATTGTTCTCAATATCTAAAAAAACAAACTTTATTTTATATCTATCTTCTATTTATCTTTGTTAACGAGATAAATGTTATCCTATCAACAAAGCTAGTTTTCTAGAGATAAGAAAAATAACATGAAATCTCGAGAAAACCACCGAAATTAAGTTATCATGGCAAAGTGGAAAAAATAAAATGTAATTATTGTTGTCCTTTTAGGTCTTCCTAACAATCCACTTGTGAGGAACAAAAAAGACAAATCAGAGCCAAATCAGCGTCTTTATTTTACAAACGCATTATTCTATTGACATTTTTTTATATAATAAAAAAGCAATTTACAAGCTTAAGAACCAAAATGAAGCAGCACAGAATGATTATGAGTAAAATATATAATTTGAATAAATATATTTTTATTTCATGCTATAAAATAAATTCATAAATGGCAATAGATACAACATCAGCTCTAGCTAGCTTCATTTACTTCATAGTTGTACAAAACAGTAGAGTTCTGAGGTTCACAGTTGGGTTGTGAGGTTGTGTGTAGAGTGGACAAAAAAAAAAAAAAATAACAGGAGATGGGACATTTCTGCTGTCATGGTTCGGTTCGTGGTCTCCGGTGCGCCTCGAGCTTGGGCTCTGTGGAAAATATGGGCTCATTGAGACCTTGAGGCAGATTGTTTGGGAACCACTGACTGAGGACTTGTTTCCCCACCTGAAGAGAAGTGCACGATTATACTATGGACATGTGTATGTCCAATGAGACCACTTTTAACACTATATACCCTGAGTTCTAAGTTTTTTTTTTTGTTCTTTTTTTTATTTTTTGCCTTGTCACCAAATATGCATGAGCCAGAGACATTATAGTGCAGAGATTAGGGAGTCGAAAAGAGAAGCAGTAGCTTGACTGAAAACTTCCCCTTTCATCCTGAACAACTACGACTACTGTCTCAGTGCTCGAGGAGCCGAAGGAGATCACCGAACCTCGACATGCGAACAGACAGCCCGCTCCCAACAGTGGCTATACAGCCCAATATCCCTTTAATTATTTGACTCAGCTGGAGGTGCAACTCTGAACAGTGCCACTGAGTTTGATGACTGAACCACGTGCTCAGTTCTGGTGTCGCAGTTTACTGACTACCACTGGATTTCCATCTGAACTTAGGCAAGCAACACCACTTTTCACAGTCTTCTTCTTTAGTTTTTGAAAGAAGTCAACCTGTCCAAAGTTTCAGAAAGTATATAAAAAATAAACCAATAGCAAATTATCCTGGTCCTACTTTAATTCAACATCTTCCCTGACATTCAGTTTGTTTGATACATGACAGGTCAATATTTCAATAGACTTGATGATCCCAATACACCACTTTCACTTTTAAAAAGGTTATTGCTTTTTCTTTTTTTTTTTTTTAATAATACACAGTGGACAGAAACTGACAGAAAAGCTATGGAAGACTTACGATTTTTTTCTAAGCCTGTATCAGTGTTCGTAAACTACCTGAAGTGAGTTTATTATAAAAGGAATAGGACGAGCTGCAATTTCAAAAAAGTAGTCTGACAGCCTTCCTTGTAAACACTTCCTTTTGATTACTTGTGGCCCAAAATGCATCTCCTGTTCCTCTCAGAGGTGTGGAACTAAGAGTTGACAAAGAGTCGATTCGAGTGTCTGTAAAGGTTAGTCGGTTCTGTGGTTGTGTAATATCACATAAGTAACTATAGTTCATGAAAAGCTTTTAAACAATTTCCCCGCCATTCACCTCTAATGAATACATGGACTTGTTTACTTATTTGAAAAGAAACAAAATAAAACCTGACTATATCTAAAAGCACCATTTAATGGAGAATAGGTCCCGACCAAAGTGATTGAGGCCAATATAGCTGAGTCCCTTACAGGTAACTACAGAGTTCAACTAGACTTCCCGGATGGAACTGGTATGTACTGTTAACACAAAGAAAATAAACTGTAAGTGCACAATGACACAAATACAAGAAAAGTCAAGTTACAAATTTTTACCATTGGCAATTTTGTACAATTTTGTGGTTGAGCAACGTGCAATTCAGCTACAGTATATGAGGGTAAGCTTTTTTTTTTTTTTCTGCACAAATATTCTGTCTATCATCTGCTAAATGTCCAGGCAGCTGTTTCCCTGCTGGATGCTCCAAGAGAACAGAAAGGAAGTAGATTTGTGTATCTCATGCATCTCCTCCTTTCACTAAAAAGCCTCAACTACAGTACATTGCTTAGATTGTCCTCAGTCGTTAGAGAGGAGGGATACAGTATAGTCTCTGAACATGGGGCAACGGCTTGCAGGGAACAAGTCTGCCTCATTTTGATTGTAATCAATTGCTACAAAATCAGTTGCCCGTCCCGTTAGGAAAAATAAATCAAATGATACATGAAAATTGGGGGAGCAGGACTTGAGCTGAGAATACTACGAAATGAACAAGAACAAGGTGAATTAGTTTCTATTCATTCTTGGTACCACTTTACAATAAATGATGTCGCCATATTTAGTTATAATCTCTCTATTTAATTCATTTTAAAATGAAAGAGGCACAGGAGTCTAAGTGCCAGAATCTAAAATATAAAGCTTGTGGCAAGGCACTAAGTTTAAGATGCCACTTTTTGTGAAGTCTTCTCTCTTTTGTATACATTGGCTTCAAACAATTACGATATCTATTGCACAACTTTTATATTGTCTGCTTTCGTATGGCTTAATATATGATGTTACTTATGACGTCGCTACTTAATGTCTTCTTAGCAAATCGTTCAAATTTTTTCTACACGAGTGATTGTTATAAGCTGGGAGAAACATACATTCCTTGCAAATAGCAATGAACTACTCCTATGTTAAATAAAGAACTTAATCTTCTTAATGAGCATTCAATTATTTGACACAGTCAAAATTTACTGTTAAAAATCACCTATTAGTCTTTGGTGTGGTCTCTTGGCACAAAAATTATTTTAGCAGTTGTACCTATTATTCACAAAACCTTACTGACAAAATTCCAACTTTTTTTTTTTTTTTTCTAAATGCAGGGCGAGAATCATCATGGGCAATTAGTCAGCAACTAAACCTGCGCATCACGTCAGCGGCCGACGGAAAGAAACTTGACTCGGTAAACATTCATCTAAAAAGTATTGTATAGGCTGACAAACGGTGGGTGGTGATGACCAAACGTGTTTGTGTGTGTGTGTGATGAATTTGTACATGAAAAATAATGAAAAGCTAGCTATACCGATTTTTGCAAAAATTCCCCAAATTTTGGTTTCGCTATCTTAACTGTAAATGAGCAAAGACGATGACTCGCACATTCAGAGGAATAAAAAGAACTGCGATCCTGACGTAACACTAGACATAAGCAACTAAACGAGATATTCTCCCACCAAACGCACGCAAAGTAGAAAATTATATGAAAACTGTAAAATAATCAATTATATTCTCAATTGGTTGACACAAATTCAGCATGGACCAGATGGGACAAAAAATGAAAGCATATAGCAGGTGCTCTTCAAAATAATAATAATAAAAAAAAGGCATTAACCAGCTGGATGGCAATAAGAAAGCAGGATAGCGCAAAAGGAAACCACCCAGCTGAACTTTAAATTTGCAAATTCTGACAGGATAACCAGGCTTTTTAAGTGCCTTTATAATCTGAATATGGATTTTTACATCACAATGGAAATAAATCTCTATATCCTAACAACTCCCCCACCCCCTGATTCCCATAGTTCAAACAGTATAGATAAAATGCAATGCTGCCAAGACTTGTAGCCAACAGTATTCATGTGATTGCAGAGTTTCACCAGATTTCACAACATATGTACTCAAAGGAAAAATCTAAGTACTGCTCTGACACTGCTGTGTCAGAATTAAGACAGAAATTGACACATCTCTTTTAAATCACTGGGACAGCACCCAGTCCACCCACTAACTCTGCAAAGTGCATCAATACTTTGGATTACCAGCTAAATCCTAAAACATTTACCCCATCACCTTAACCTAGCTATGCCACATCTATGGCATAAAGTTCCAAGTCTGCATCTGAACCCAAACAATGCAGAAAATGAGAATCACAGATCAATTGTCCCATCATAAAAAAAGGTAGGAAACAATGGAAGCAACAAACCAATAGCTCTTTCAGATAATGGAAGAAAAAACCATGTCACAATGGCTGAGATTCCTTTGATCTTTCTGTTTGCATATTGTTCAGACTGGTGTACTATAGTGATTTATGTGAACAGATCCTGTTCCTGCTGTGCTGAGGTGTGATGAGTACTCCTGTGTCTGTTAGACACACAGTACTAAACTGGAAGCCTACCTTAGGACAAAACAAGTACACAGACGATAGTTGTGTGTAAATCTGCCATCAGAGTATACAAGAACACAAACGACTTCACTGTATGGACGTAGCTCACCCATTTCAAGGATGGTAGCATCTAAAACCATGCCTAGGCCGACAGAGTGAGATCCCCAGTAGTGATGAAAGATTAAGTCCTGAAGTGTTTCGTAGAACAAATATTACAAGACAGCAGAGTCGTATCATGGAAAATAACAGGGCCATTCTCTTACTCTATTCTCCACATTTGCCAAAAGCACACAAAAGTAAGCTAGCAAATTTAATGCACTCCTAACATAGCACCTTCTTAATCATCATTTTAACCTGGCTGACCATGAAACATTTGACAAGGACTATGTCCCTAATCCATACAATCAGCAAGGAATATTTCCCCTAAGTATCAAGGCTTTGTGTTGAAAGAAAACTCTTTACAGGGTTTGGCAATAAAGAGACTGTACAGACAACCTAAAACAGATTTTAAACGGTGAACACATCTGTGCCTGGTAGGTTCTTGGCTATGAGGTAGAACCTGGTGAGTATCAGTTAAGTTAAAATACTGTTTGTTTTATGAGTATGTAGTTGCATCATGAGGTATTGAACGGATATGTCACACGAAGCTTTGCACTGGCAGAAAAATCATTCCTTGTGAATAAGTGACCTCCTGTGGCCACATGTGCAAAAACAGGTCAGGTAAAAAGGTGATATGACAAGCATCTTACCAGAGCTTTCACATTATCAATTATTGCAACATGCCTATATAACTCTGTAAATATGTTTTAAAAAACATGGAAAGATAAAAAGAGAAATCAATCAGGGGGTCTTGATTATTGGGACCTCCTCAAAAATAGTAAGTTGTTACTCCCTTTGCTTGAAAGAATCAAATTTCTATAAAGCACCCATTTTCTCTTTGCATTTAGCATCTTACTTTCACAAAACTGACATAAACCCTTGACTCAAGAAATATCCATAGTAGAGGGAGCAAATTCAAAAAGAAGAGAGTCCTTTAAATTGAGTTGAAATAAACATTTCTTAAAGCTTCCTTAACCTGAAGCAGGGCCTAAAAATCACATCTTGATGCTTGAGCCTCCTCTGGACTGCACTTTGAACTCTCCTCCATATCATTGGCTGGTGCCTCTTCTGCATATTGTGCCTCAAAGGCCATCCCCTCAGACGTATCCTCTTGGTCCTTCTGACCTGAGCTCCCCTCCGTCCTCTCTGGAGAGTCAATGTGATTGTTGCCCTCTGATGCTCCCATGTGCTTCTTCCTCAGGTGCTGGTTAAGGGTGCCCTGAAACGGGAAGCATTTGCCACAGATCTGACAGTGGAAGGGCTTGTTGTCCGTGTGGCCACGGATGTGGTACTCCAGCTGGTCTTTCCTCGTGTACTTCTTGCCACAGAATTTACAAACGAATGGGGTGATTCCCATGTGCAGGCGCATGTGGCGGTCCAGGCTCCCTTTCTGATTGAAGGTCTTTCCACAGTAGATGCAAATGAGTCTCTCATTGTAGGGGTACCACTGGCTCCGCAGGCTACGCTCTCGCACATCATTCTCCAACCCTGTGGCTCCCACGGCTGATTCGCCATCATCTGAGCCTGGTTTGGCATGACTCAGCACTCCTGCTGGGATGGCCACTGGGCGCTTCGCCCTGGCTCGCCCACCTCTGAAGCCGCTGAGCATGGAGCGAGACGGACTGGAGCTGCTGAGGTTGACGAAGCACGGTGAGGACAGCCCTGAGTAAGAATAGGCAGCAGACTGGATGACAGGACCATATGAACCCACACTAACAGCCAACACCTGTTCTCCATCTACCAACTCTGTGTGGTAGCCATCATCACCAGCTGAGGAACTATCTGAGTAAATGGGCCTGTCGGTCTTTTCTACCTTCACATGCACATCTGTTACTTGCCCGTCTTTTCCAATCAGTTCCACTTGCTCTGTTTCTCCCTCTATGGGTGCATCGTGCTCTGACACACTATCACTGCTGCCGCGGTCCGACTGGCCTTCCTCTTGCTGCTGTCGGGCCCGGCCCAGGCCTTTTCCTGCCAGCTCCAAACGCGCTTCATGCCCAGCCTGACTCTGCCGGGAGTAGTAAGGGGGGGAGATCTGGGTAGGGTTTATGAAGAGGTTGCTGTCATTGACCCCATTGCGGCTGGTCTGCAGGTTGTCCTTCTCTGGGCTGCAGACACTAACAGGGAGGCTGATCTTGGAATGGATGCTCTCCAGGATTTGGGTGCACTTGTCGATGATGGCCTGCATCTGCAGAAAGCTGGCAGCAGTAA
This sequence comes from Pseudochromis fuscus, assembly GCA_900323345.1. NCBI lineage: Eukaryota > Metazoa > Chordata > Actinopteri > Pseudochromidae > Pseudochromis > Pseudochromis fuscus. The sequence continues at coordinate 24,109 of OOFC01006168.1, forward strand.
GGAAACTGATAATATCCTTGAGCTGCAGGGACATGTGACCTGTGTAGCAGAAAGCGAGGAGCTGCTCGAACACCTCAGGGCTTTTGATGACCGAAATGGAAAGGCCGCTCATGGTGCTGAGAGCTGAGTGGTCACGAAAGTAGGGTGAGCTAGCTGCCAGCACAGCCTTGTGGGCTCGAAACGGCTGGCCCTGAATGTGAACAATGATGTCACACAGCTTCCCTTGAAGCCGCAACTCATTGAGTTGGGTCAGAACAGTGTTGCTGAACTCCGGCACATCAAACTCGATGTAGCTGCCGTCGTCCATTTCTTGGATATGTTTCTCCAGTTTGTCGACAGCCTGATGGGAAGAAAACAAAAAAAAAGGACAAAGCATTAGATTTGAATCACTTACAATAGACTGCAGCATTGTTTCACTTTCACAATTTATTGCATATATCCTGAAGTATTGGTTTAAAGTCATTCAAATCCTGCAACAAACCCTAACTTCCTCAAAGTGATAACATTTAGTAGGTTTAAACATTTTTAGGTCTAACTTATCTTCAGCACAACACACACTAGTCATAATGTAGTGCAAAAGTTTGATGTTCAGCAGTAACAAATCCTTAAGAACAAAACTTGATCCTTATCATATTTGCTTGTTAATGTTTGTCTAAGTAAAAAAAGTAATGCTGATTCTAGTGTTCTCGTTGCTACTTAAAAATAAACGGTTGTGGATGCCTGTGAGTACAACAAGGGACTTAAACAGACCTCCAAATTATTTTAAACAAATCATTGGATTATCAGTTTGTTCTGAACTAGTTCCTTCAGCAAATTCAGCTCGCGAGTGAAACGTTAAAACCTCCCAAAACTTCCACACAGGATCTGGAACGGTTAGTGTCAGAGTGCATGCATCTACAATCAAAAACTGATTGCACAAATTTAAACTGCCAGGAACAAGCCTTGGCTGTCCAAGAAGAACATTATTTTTCAAATGAATACACAGGCAAAGCTCAGGCCTTTAGGAATCACATGCCCTGGACAGACCAAACAAAGACAGAGTTGTTTGTCCACAGTAACAGAAGACATGTTTGGTGTACACCAAAGACAGCCTTTCAGAAGACACACCTCATACTGTATAGTGTTTTACACACACTGAGCTGAGGCGTGAACATCATAACTACGACAGCATAAAAGGTATATACATCACATTTGGCACAGAAAGCAGAAAATCTGGTTCTGCTCAGAAGGCAAGTATGCACCAACCGTTGTTCAGGACAGTAAGTCTTATAAGCCTTTCTTCTACATCAAACAAATAAACAGCAAGAAGGTTGGGTCTTTGTGTTTTCCTAATTGTGATAATGATGACTGATCCCTTCATTCCTGATGAACACACCTGCTAGATGCCACTCCCTGAATTTTGATATTTCATAACATGCCAGCTATAGCATTCAAGCTTTGACTGAAAGACAATTTGGCAAAATTATATATCAAAGGGCCTCCTGTAAGTCTCTGCCGCACCAGTACTGGTATACTATCTTTACACAAGTATATCCTGACTTGCTTGATAAAATATTAACAGACACCAGTTCTGTCTTCCCAGCAGAACTAGTTAAAACACACTTGGAGGCACTGCAACTTCAAAATCTCATTCTGCTGTATCTAATGTGTAATTCTGAGTTTGTAAAAGCAAATCCTTTCATCTTGCAAAGCTTAATATGTGTCGGTTCTTCAGCTTAACCCTCCTCTCCCTCCAACTCCATCTGCCCTTCTCCCATCCCTCCCTCCCTCCCTCCCTTCCTCCTCCTCCTCCTCTTCCCCACCTCATGCCCCTTGCTGGCAATTCAGCATGATCTTCTGCGCATTGAGTCCCTGTCAGCACTTTGGGAACGTAAACACTTTCTCCAGTTGCCAAAGCTTGCCAAGACACCTGTCCAGCAAGCCATATGCTCCCATCTCGGTTTAGGAGAAGGAAAGTTGTAGCAAAAATCTAGAGAATCATTTGGAGGTATGCTGCACTTTCTCCTCCCCCTCGTGACCAGCGTTCAAATACAACATGTTCATACACTAAAACATACCAGTTATGGCTGCCAACAGCATGCATACTAGATGGAGCCAAGTGGAAGGGCAGCCAAAGAATGCATGCTCAGTAGTTGAGATGCACATGCTGAGTGAGGGTCACATGCTTGGCTCACACGGGAAAGCCGAAAATGTTTAAACTCGGCTCAAAAATTCCATCTGTAGCTCAAGTTCCTTGTCTGGTAGTAAAACTATCTTATACAGCTGCTTCATTTAGGTAGATTAAAAACAATGGCGAGTAGTATATGGTGAGTGTTTGGTGGACCAAAAGATCAACAGAAATCTGGTGGAAAGATGTCACCTAAAGGATGGATCCTAAAACTTTGGTATGACACTTGAAAAAAGAAAGAAAGAAAAAAAAAAAAAAACCCACACAGTCAGCAGGCAAGTATTGTGTGCTTTCTTCAACATCAGCAGCATTCACCTACTTTAAAAAACAGCTTGTGGGGCGGACCAGACGCAGGACAGAACTGCTTAACAAGCAAAGGTTGGAAGAGCAATTTAAAACAGATTGTAAAGAAAAAAAAAAAACTGTATAAAAATAGACAAGATTGTGATACACACCTACAGGGGAGGGTATGATATGAAGAAAGTTCGTGAGTGTGAAAATAACACGCATTCTGAAAAATGTTAAGGCTTCGTGGAAGATCAGCATGCAGAGCTAAATATTGCACGCTTTAGCCTTTGGGTGTGTTGCCTTATTTGATTTGTTTGGTGTACATAACTGGAAGACGAGAAAAATGCTCATCTTTCATTTCAGCCTACTCACATGCTTATCAGATGTACACCAGTGGAAGACTAGAGCCCATCCTCCTTAGATTTACCCTTTGTTAAATTTATCCTTAAACTTAGTGTACTCTGGAAAAAGACCAACATGTACATTTGTAAAAATACTGAAGAGAAATAATTAACAGAATTATACCACACTGTTAACCACATTACAGTGAAGATAGCTTACCATTCTAATGATGTGAATTTAACAGGTATAAAAGAACAAGACAGCGTCAACAAGGAAAGGTAAATGTTGCTGTCCCATTTCCGTCATCAACAGTCACTTCAGCTTATGACCTCAGATGAGACTAAGTAGTCGAACAGAACCTGGCTGACAACATTACTCTCACTCCACCCTCGCTACTGGTCTTCTTCTTCTTTCATCTTGGAATCTGTCGATTGTCAGCCTTCACAAATTCTCCCGTCTTATTTGCCGGTGTGAACGGTGCTTTTAATGACCAGCACTAATTAGCCGGGATATTATCCAACCACATTGTCATTTTACCTAAAGCCACTCTGCAGTGACTACACACTTGCAATTACAGTTGATGCATTTGACGCAATGTCGCTAAAAAAGGTTTTATTATCGCCAAGGTTTTGCTTAAAGTGGAAAAGAACAGAAGCGAGGCAGCCACCATTTGCTGCTGAAATGCAGGGAAACCCTGTTAACCCTGTCTGTATGTAAAGTCTGTTTGATTCTAATTTTCCTGAGTTTGATTTTCCTACAGTTTTCAAGCTGTACATGGATGATTTACAGAGTTGCTTGAGAACATTTTAGCTAAAAAGTTCAACTTCAACCCTGTGATTTAAAAACATAAGTACAGTATCAGTAAATCATGAACAAAAGACACAATTTCGTTGCCAGACTGTAAGGGGGAAATATTATCCTTGATCGTGGCATTGTAGAGTAACTGCTACTCACAAAATTACTACAAACAAGTACTGCTCTTATTATACCCCAACAATTATCTAAATGACCAGGTTACCACTATAGACCTCACAATGTGGTGGAAGTCAATGATGACAGTAGACAGTGGATGACTGGGAGTGGTTTTTATATGTTGAGGTCCCCTGGGTGTATGCATGTTCACAATTGGGTGTGTGTTGCACCTATGCTTGTGTGTGTGTGTGTGTGTGTGTGTGAGAGAGAGTTCTGCCTATCTGTGCTTGCGTGTGTTCTGCGTGTATCCTGTTACTGCCAAAAATTGGATAGGTTTCCATCAAAACAGGACAACAGGACAAGCATGCCTATGCTGGACTGGTCACATAAACTCTGTGACTGCCTATCTGTCCAGCAGATTTCTTGGAATTTAGGCAACGTGGCTATGTCTAAGAAAAGGCCTGTCCCAATGTGAAACATTGGAAATTCTGTACAACAGTCTTGTTTTTGCCTGACAATCTTATATATGCCTCTATTACACAAACCTTAATTTCCACTGATAATTCAAACTGATGCAGCTCCACAACTTATCCCAAACAGAAACAGGGTGCTCCACCATAGTGCCAACCAGTGAAAAAGTCCCAACCAGTTTGGCTCTACCCTGTTCTGTCTCCAAGAAAGGAAGAACAATGAATTTGGTTTCAGACACAATGTTAAGGAATAATGCTTGGATTTTTATTGAATCTTAATGGGAAATTTCAGCCAATGGATCTCCCAGAGATAGTAGTAAACACAGTCCTCAGCGACCCAGGTAAACCCAGGTGCACTGAATGCAACTTGCCATGTCCCTGCACTTTGTCCTTTTCTGTCATAACATCACGTACGAATGGTTTACAGATACTAATCGTTACAAAGAGCATTGCTACACCACCCTACTTCCAGCTAAACCAATGCAAATACAATGTAGGCGCAGGTTTGTTTGACACATGGAAAACATACGGGCCTGATGCCACCTCATACACATATGAGGCGTACTTTACAACATTGCATGCGTTGACTTACTCGTTAAGAGTTACCCGTCTTAATCGTGCGTGTACACTGGCAGATATCAGCGTGTACACTCGATCCGATCCTACATGCATACATGACCATTCCGACAGGCTGAGGAGCAAATGTCTCAAACTTTAATGCAAACCAATCTGTTTGTAGTTATTGATGGGGGGAGGGGGTGCTAGCGTTGCGCTAGCTGGGACCACCACACCCGTCTGTAAGGTTTTAGTTGGCTCCATTTATCTTTTGTTTCTACGGTAACTTGTGGTTAGATCAACGTTAGTTAAAAGATGGTCTCGACTCACAGGGCCGATCCACCCCAACTACCAACAGTCAGCAGCTAGCTTACGTTAGCTAGCCTAGAATGGAGATTTATTCCAGAAAAAAATCACAACTCTTACAAAGACCTCACTCTCGAGCTTCGGCCACATTCCCTGTGACCACAAACCCGCCTGACAGCCTCATATTATCTCAACAGCAAAGTTTCAACGTCGACCGCGCGTACAAACTATGTTGGCTGCTAGGTAGCCTATGCTAACAGTTAGCACAACCGTTCCGTGTTATCCAGTGCTGAGTGGAAGCTAATGCTAGCTAGCTAGCTACTGAGTACGGTCGCAGGTAATTATTTCCCATTTACTTACACTGTAACAGCTCGGACGCGCCGACATTACAAACGCATTACGGTCACCAGTCCATGCCAAAGCTGCGGGTCCAGGAAACTCACCGTCTTGCAGGTGAACATTAAAAGCTGTCCATTCCCCTCAGTAGTTCGCTAACACTACAGCCAGGCCTCCCCCCCTCTCCAGTCCAGATGTGTCAGACAGTTGCTGCTGCAATTTTTGCATCAACAGGAAGTGTTCTTTAGGCTCTTTGCATTCATTCTGTCAGTGTGTTTTGCAGCAGCCCCTCCCTTGCTCATGTCAGTGTTGTATAGCGAGACATCATGTTCTTAATGTACAGCGTGATGGAGGATACATATAGAAATAAATGTAAAGTAGCCTGCAGGCGTCCTCACAATTGTTTTCAACAGATAACGTGGCTTATCAGACTACTCCCGTGCCGTATACTTCGTTACGCTTTCACTTTACATCAGTGACTGGAAACTAAATGTATATGTTGTACTTATGGTGACTGTGTTGTTTGTTTGTTTCTTCTTCTTTTTTTTAATCTGAGATTGGAACTGGTCGTTTTCAGCGGTGTACACCACTCCAAACACCTACACACACGGATTTATATTTATTTGAATTTTCTGTTTAGCCCATTGACCCTACAAACATATCATACATGGTGTTATCGCCAAGAGAGAAGGTATTTCACACCTAGAAATAAACTTAAGTTGGCCTGAGTTCCATCTCTAACATATTCAAAGGCACTGGTTAACTCTGAACTCAAAAGAAGCTATAGGAA
>OOFC01006181.1:18688-33003 GCA_900323345.1 Pseudochromis fuscus
GTAGGGACAAATGGTGAGTCCACCAGGTGCCTGAGGAGAATTACAAATATGTTGAATCTATTGGTTATTTTAATCTCCATATGAAACGTATCCTGTGTGCTTAGACTGTTTCTAAACATCTTGTATTTGAAGGTTATGGTGCAGCAGCTGGTCCAACAAATGGACAAGGTGGTGTACCACAGGGTAGGTACTCTAACTACGATCCACATTATAAAAAAAAAACCCAACAACTTCTGAGGCAAGATGATTGTTGCATTGACAGTTTGTACTTTGTCTCACTACATATCATTTTTTAAAGGCTATGGTCCAGTGGCTGGTATGAATAAAGGAGTAGGGACAAAAGGTAAGTTCACCAGGTGCCTGTGTTCACTCTGTAAAATCAGTTTAGGAGAATTACAAGTGTGTTGAATCTGTGTTGAATGTTTTATTTACACATCTTGTATTTGAAGGTTATGGAGCAGCAGCTGGTGCGACAAATGGACAAGGTGGAGTACCACAGGGTAGGTACTCTACTGTGGACCCACATTATCTTTCAAAAAAGGTGGCAAAATTGGCCAAACTCTGAATTTCATGCAGCCTTTGTCTCACCACATGCATCATCTTTTAAAGGCTATGGTCCAGCTGCTGGTATGACCAAAGGCGTAGGGACGAAAGGTAAGTTTACAATCTAGGTGTTCACTCTTTAAAATCAGTTGATGATAACTACAAGTGTGTTGAATGTTTTAATTATTTTGTATTTGAAGGCTATGGAGCAGCAGCTGGTGCGACAAATGGACAAGGTGGTGTACCACAGGGTAGGTACCACCACAATGGAGCCACATTTTCCCAAAAACCTCCTGAGGTGACATGATTGTTGCAGTGAGAGTTTGATTGTACTTTGTCTCACCACATACTCTGCATAATCTTTTAAAGGCTATGGTCCAGCTGCAGGTATGACCAAAGGTGTAGGGACGAATGGTAAGTCCACCAGGTGCCTGAGGAGAATTAAAAGTGTGTTGAATCTGTTGGTTGTTTTTTTTATTTACACATTTTGCATTTGAAGGTTATGGAGCAGCTGCTGGTGCAACAAATGGACAAGGTGGTGTACCACAGGGTAGGTTTTCCAATATGGATCCACCTTAGCTCACAAAAAACTTTCTGAGGTAATGTTGTTTTTACTTTGTCTCACCACATACATCATCTTTTAAAGGCTATGGTCCAGCTGGAGTAGGAGTAGGGACAAAAGGTAAGCTCATCAGGTGCCTGTGTTCACTCTGTAAAATAAGTGTAAAAAGTGTCCTGAATATTTTTCATTTTAAAATAAACATCTTGTATTTGAAGGTTATGGAGCAGCAGCTGGTGCGACAAATGGACAAGGTGGTGCACCACAGGGTGGGTACTCAAAATATCTTTGAAAACATTTGTACATGAGTGGAATTGTTGCAGTGAAGTTCTTATTGTTTGTTTTTTTATGATTGATTAATGAGCCGTCACAAAGCAGCACCAAGTGCAGTTAATCATACTGACCTTCAACTCTGCCTCTGAGCTCTGTGCAATATTATGAGTTACACTGATGAACTACTGTATTTCTTATAATAGATTTTTCTGAGATTAACTAGTAATTATGATACATATATAATCATTATTTTCCAGTAGCTTTTATCTATGTTTGCATTGTGTTTTTAATCTAGGAGGAAATCCAGCAGTTGTACCCAATGGAAATGGAGCTAAATCTAACGGTGAGTCTCTTTTCACACCAACATCTGATTTCATGCAACCTTTTCTCACCACATACATTAACTTTTTAAGGCTATGGTCCAGCTGCTGGTACGACCAAAGGAGTAGGGACCAAAGGTAAGTTCACCAGGTGCTTGTGTTCACTTTAAAATCCATATAAAAAGTATCCTGTGTGCTTCGATTATTTCTAAACATCTTGTATTTGAAGGTTATGGAGCAGCAGCTGGTGCAACAAATGGACAAGGTGGTGCACCACAGGGTAGGTATCAGGTATCTTTTGAGGTGACAGGAAATGCTGCAGTGAGAGTTTGATTGTGCTCAACAGCCTTCAAATGAAGCTCTCACATGAGTTTGAAGCATGACAACATCCTCTGAGACACAAAGGTGGACTGATTGGCAGTTATGACTGATGTGGACCCTTGGGAACCAAAGCAGTGTTGTTATAGTGTGATTTTTGCTTAATTCAGAGTGAAAAGTGCTGCAAAAGCAACATTTCCAGCATTGGTTTAATATGTTGAAAGCTGGTTGCAATAGTGTACCACCAAAGCTGTGTATTTAGCCACGATTTACCCAAGTTATGAATGTTTGGAACATAGAGAATTTTACTAATAAACTTCTATAAAGAAGAATATGCTGCAAGAGTGGGTTGACAACTTTCTTTTCTGTTCTCTTTGTTTGTATGGTCGTTAAACGAGTCTTTCAAAATGACTTTTAACTTGGCCTCGGAGCTCTGTTCAATATTCTGAAAAATAAATTCACATTCCTGCTGAGTAATTATAATGCAGTGTTGATCTCTGTGATTGTTTTTAATCTAGGAGGAAATCCAGTTTTACCCAATGGAAATGGAGCTAAATCTAATGGTGAGCCTGTGTTCACACCACTGTAAAATCTCATTCATGCAGCCTGTGTCTCACCACATGCATTAACTTTTTCAGGCTATGGTGCAGCTGCTGGTATGACCAAAGGAGTGGGGACTAAAGGTAAGTTCACAATCTGTCTGTGTTCACTCTGTGAAATCTATAGAACAAGAAACCTGAACATTTTGGCTATTTTTGAAAAAGCATTTTGTGTTTGAAGGTTATGGAGCAGCAGCTGGACAAGGTGGTGTGCCACAGGGTAGGTATTGTAATTTGAACCCACATTATCTTTCAAAAAACCTTCTGAGGTGACAGGATTGGCCAAAATCTGACATTTTGTGCAGACCTTGTCTCACCACATCCATCATGTTTTAAAGGCTATGGTCCAGCTGCTGGTATGACCAAAGGTGTAGGGACGAAAGGTAAGTTCACGATCTCGGTGTTCACTCTTTAAAATCAGTTTAGGAGAATTACAGGTCTGTTGAATGTTTTAATTATTTTGAACATCTTGTATTTGAAGGTTATGGAGCAGCAGCTGGTGCGACAAATGGACAAGGTGGTGTACCACAGGGTAGGTGTTACAAACATTGTTGATGTGTGGAAGTGTGTTGTATTGGGTTGTAAATCTAAATATTCAAAATGACTTTCAACTCTCAAAATATGGACTTAAAACACAAAATACTAGTACAGACAAACTGAATTTTGCAGGTGAACAACTGTGGTTTTCATAGATTTTTCTCAGATCATTTTTGTATTGATATTCTCAGTAATTGTACATATCAAATCACTGCTTTTCACTAACCTCCCTGCGTGCATTGTTTTTAATCCAGGAGGAAATCCAGCAGTTTTACCCAACGGAAATGGAGCTAAATCTAATGGTGAGGTTGTTTACACACCACTGTTGTGTAAATTGGCCAGAATCTAATTTCATGCAGCCTTTGTTTCACCATATACATCTTCTTTATAAGGCTATGGAGCAGCTGGTGGAATGACCAAAGGAGTAGGGACGAATGGTAAGTTCACCAGGTGCCTGTGTTCACTCTGTGAAATATGATAATTACAAGTGTGTTGAATGTATTAATTATGTGTGTACATTTTGTACTTGAAGGCTATGGAGCAGCAGCTGGTCCAACAAGTGTACAAGGTGGTGTACCACAGGGTAGGTCACAGGAAAAACTTCTGAGGTGACACAATTGTTGTAGTGAGAGTTTGTCTCACCACATTTATCATCTTTTTAAGGCTATGGAGCCGCTGCTGGTCTGAACAAAGGAGTAGGGATGAAAGGTAAGTTACTACTTTCCAATGTTCTCAATATAGCAGTATAACGAGTATCCTGAACATTTTGGCTATATTTGAAAACATTTCGTATTTGAAGGTTATGGAGCAGCAGCTGGTACAAATGGACAAGGTGGTGTACCACAGGGTAGGTATCTTAATGTTGATCCACATTATTTTGACAGAATCACAAAAGCAACATTGTGCTGTAGTGTCTGATTTTTGTTGCAGGTTATGGTGTTAAAGCCGGACCAGCCAATGGACAGCAAGTGAAAGGTGGTATGATAAACATTTTGCTGCTGAAGACACTGAACAGCAAGACGGGTCGAATTTAAATTTTATTCTTGTTTCAGGCTACGGAGCTCCAGCTGGTGGATACGGTGGACAAGGAACTAAAGGCAATGGTATTTAAGATGTGATGATGTACTAGATCAGATTTAGGGTTGAGATTATAGGTACAATATACTTAAACTGACACACAGTAACCACTTGACAGCTCAAATTGCTTCGTGAGAATATCTGAGCTTAAAATCCTCTTGATCATTTGACAAACTGCTGTGTTGGATGTATTTGTAGGTAATGGTGCTGCAGCTGGTGGACAGAATGGACTTGGAACAAAAGGCAACGGTACAGTCATATTTTTCTAATATCTGTTTATTAATTTAATGCTATCGAACCCCTTTGGTTGCATATGATGAAGGCATGACAGCATTTTCAGATGGTTCATGGTCTTGATAAAGAGCTGTGCTAAAATCCTGTCCTGTTTGTTAGGTTATGGTGCTGGGACTGGTGTACCTAATGGAAATGGAGCTAATGGTACTGTTTGTAAAAATTAAACTTTAATGGGAAAAAAAAATCAAATAGTGCTGAACATCATGTAATAATCCCTTTTTTTAGGTGGAGGAGCTGCTGTTAAAGGCTATGGTGCAGCTGCTGGTACGACCAAAGGAGTAGGAACAAATGGTAAGTTCACCAGGTGCCTGTGTTGAGTCTGGGTTTTTCTAATGTCTGCTTGTTTAAGATGAAGCATGACAGCATTTTCAGATCATTTATTGCATGTAAATTAATTAAAATCCTGTCCTGTTTGTTAGGTTATGGTGCTGGATCTGGTGTGCCTAATGGAAATGGGGCAAAAACCAGTGGTACTGTTTGTGAAAAATAACCTTAAACGCAAAAATAAATGAAATACTGTGAATGGTTTAACAGCCTTGAACATAATATTAATTTTTGTAGGTCAAGGAGCTGCTGCTGGTCCGTCCAATGGTAATGGGGCAAGACCAAATGGTAAGAGGTGTAACATGGGACTGGGTGGAATGACACAGTTTTGTCTGTTGTGTGTTGTAAGCAGTGCACTGTATTTAACAGGCCAGGCAGGAGTTGGAAGTAAACCCATGAAGGGATATGGCCGACAACCGTTTGGAGCAGGTAACTCGTGTTTTGTTGTTGTGCAGAGGGTCAAAATCCTCCTTTTCACATATCATTTATACGTGCATATCTGTGTGGGCGTGTGATTTAAGGCCCTGGTGTCGGGATGGGAGCCTCCAGAGGTCTGGGAGTTCCTCAGCTTGCCAGGAACCAAGGGAAGAGTGAGTGAAGGCCACGGTACAGACATGAGGTGAATCCCAAATACACCACTAACAATGTCTATTTATTCTTCCAGTGAATGGTGGTAATGGCTACGGAGCTCAGCCCATGGGAGGTAAGTGATACAAGCTCTAGTGTTAATTAGACATCACTTACTGAAATGTGGTTTATTAATAGATGCGTGAACTGTGTTTGTAGGCTACAACGGTGGTTATGGCCGCGCTGGTTTGGGTCTGGGACCTCGTTATGGAAATGGAGGGATGAAGGGACCTATGCCAGGTAGGACAACACTCACTCCCAAAGAAATCACGCATCTCCACACTTTTATTATTATCATGCATCCAGACTATAAGTCCCTCCATACAGCTCTGCACAAATCACAGAACTTATGTTGTTGAAATTTTAGGTTATGGTGCAGCTGCTGGTGTGCCCAACGGACAAGGAGCAAAACCCAATGGTGAACATTGCATGTAACAGAATTGATCACATTTAGTAAAATACAAAGACGGGCCTCAAATAATATAAGATCACTGTGTTGTAATATGTAAAGGTTATGCAGGAGCCAGAGCACCTAATGGAAACGGAGCTGTGCCAAATGGTGGGTTAACGTGCAAGAAAAGTGAAATTAAAATGATTATATTAATATATTTCTAATAACTCTTACTGTTTGTAAAACTTAAGGTTATGGATACCCAAGTGGTGGAGCTACCAAACCAGTAAAGCCAGGTGATTATACATTATATTTATCATTATTTTTAAAGCATACATAATGCAGGTGTGGTGTAGTCCTTATTGCTTACTGTTACATATTGAGCATCAGTGGTTATTAGGCAATAACATGTTTTTGTTGTTGTTCAGATTAGAGACTTGGTTGATCTCTTTGTGTAAAGCACAAATGAAGTTGTTAGAATAACCCAAATCTAATTTCTTTTAGGGTTTGGTGGATAAGGCGCCAAGACTGTCATTTTTCATCTTAAAAAATTGCAACATTATTTTCTTGTTTTGCAGGATATGGAGGCCCCAGACCAGGTGCAGTGAGACCCCAACCCGGTAATACTTGTTACATGTCATGAAATGTAGTCAATCAAGTTTGTATTTTTCTATGATTCTGTATCTCTGATCTTCTAATCTCTAGGTTATGGAAATGGAGCCGTTCCCAATGGATATGGACCTAAACTCAATGGTGACTGATCAGGTTTTTTGTGTTATGGTGTTATGAGTGTTTAGGATGACAGTATATTCATGCAATATTGTGTTTGATCCAAGGTTATGGAGCTGGAGCTGGACCTAATGTTCCCACAGGATATGGCGCCAAACCCAATGGTGACAGCCTTTTATATACACTAACATTTAGTTTTCTACCAAATATAAAAGATTAGAAGCTTAAATTAAGTCTTAATTCATTCAATCAAAAAAATAAAGGAGAATACAATATACATATTTTGTATGAATTTCCTTTTTATATATACATCAAAATAGCTGATAATCAGTTTGGATAATTGATTGTCTATCAATTTGCACATGTGATTCTCTTTCAAAAAAGAAGTATTTAGTATCGACAGTCTGTTGCTGTCTTCTGCAGGCTTTCAACTTTGTCGCTGTTTGCTGTGTTGTGACTTGATTCATTCATCCTTAAAGTCGAAAAGCAAAAAAAAAATGTCCTGTAACATATGTTTTTATTTAACTATGATACAGGTAAACATTTCAGTATGTGTTGTATTTCTATTTATGTGTTTAGTTTGTTTTAAGTTTGGTATTGTCTGCTTACTTTGTGATAAACTCTCTCATAAGGTCATGGAGTTAGAAATGGCGCTGCACTGGGTGGATATGGAGGTAAACCTAATGGTGAGTTTCAGCTTTCAAGTAACACATTCATTTGTTAAATTCAAGCCGTGAGTGTGATTGTTTTAATGAAATCTCCAAGGCTGCTCTGAAGGTAAATTTATTTCTACCCTGAAAAAGTGTTGTTGTGATTACACTGAGACATTTTGAAAACATTGTGTGCAGGATATGGAGGACCGAGCAGTGGCGCAAAACCTCAACAAACTACCAAAGGAGTTGGAGCAGTGTCACCCAGTGAAGGTGCAAAAACACTCGGCACTGGTAAGAAATCTGGATGCATTAAGGACAGTGTGTTTACAGTGTGTGCAGTGTTCATGAGATTTAGGCACTGGTTTATGGTGAATGTTGTTTCACAGGCTATGGTGGTCCTGCTGGTGTACCTAATGGAGAGTTGACTAAAGCAGCCAATGCTGGTAAATGCTCCTGCACATTCCTCAGTTTTGTGTACAAGTGTATATCAGTTAGGTTTTTGTTTTGTTTGCATGTTTTTGGTTTTCACCCACGTGTCTCTGCTTGTTTCTCAGGTTATGGTGTGATGCCAAATGGAAAGGGTCAAGCTGTAAAAGGTTCAGGTGAATCCAATGGAAAGGGGCTCAAAGGTGGAGTTCTCTCTCCAGAGCAGCCGAGTGCTGCACCAGAGGAGGGTGCTGGACCTCAACAGGCAACAACTGAAGGTGCAGCGCCTGTTGCTCCTGAGCCGACAAGTGGTATCGTTGTCATGGTGACACAAGAGAAATACCAGAAGCTGCCTTCACCTGTGCCACAAGGAAAAAGCTACAAACAGACACCGCTAATCCCCGAAGCTACACCAGAACCAGCCCCGGTGCTTCCTGAGGCTGGAGACCCACAGCCTGCACTTGAACCCACAGCTGAGCCCGCACCCATGGGTCCATTGGACAAAGGTCAGAAGGCAGCTGCAACTGGACCTGCACCTGTGGTAGACCCTGGACACCCTGTTCCAGAGCCGGCACCCGTCCTACCTCAGGGCAAGTACCCCTAACCTGAAACTGTCCTCTGTTTCTATTGCAGGAAAAACCCTCTGTAACTGTAACTGATAAACATAAAAAGTATCAGTAGAGCCATGACTGTTGGGCATCAATGAACTTACTGACAGTTATTTTTCCTACACAGATTACAATCATTGAAATCAATGTCAAATCCTGCTTGGTATCACAGGCCTCTGGTCTCATTGGAGGCCGGGCCTGTCAATCAAACTAACCACTGCCCTTAATGTTCTTCTTTTTAAAGCCTAATATCTACTTAATGAGGATTTTTTTCAGGTCATTGAGAAAAAGTTTTGACTCTAGCTAATGATCTCAGAGTGACTTGTGGGGAAAATGTATTGACTGAGTATTTCATGATTGAAAGTGATGTTTTTTTAAATTGAAGTCAGCTAGAGCCATAGTTTTTTGGACCCAGCATCTAGTGGCCATTAGGGGTATTGCACTTTTTTGCAGTTCTGTATTGGCATAATTTTTGAACCCCAGTAGCTTCGTCCACTTCAATATACAGTCTATGATTATAAGACATCATGCTGATGACTCTGTGATCTACTGCTGCAGGGACGTGGACCAAAACAGAAAAATGTCAACATAAGGATTTGATGATATTCCAGCATTAAGAGATAGGAGAAGCTACTAGAACTGAATAATAACATAACACAGATTTTCATTCAAATACAGGGTCCTTTGATAACTTTCATTATTGCTGATATAATTTAATTAGGTTGAAATTACCTGTCATCATTTATCAACCATCATAACGGATGTCTGTCTAATTCCACTGCAACAATGTAAATAACTTCTAAGTAGTAACATTAGCTTATGTATCAGTTAAATGCTTTTTAATATGTGGACACTGTTTATCAATGTGCATGATGGGGTCAGCAGGAAAGGTTTATTTAAATAATCTCCATAAATGTTAATATAATGTATGGCCTCTAGGTTATGTGACCGGGAGTGCTGTGCCTGAGCAAAAAGCTGCAGAGGCAGATGCTGGTTTTGGGGTAGACAGCACCGATGAGGGGGAAGCTGCTCCTGAAAGCACCAGGCCCCTAAAAACCAAAGCTGTTCCTGAAACAGTGGCAGCTAAAAGTACAGGGAGCATCAGCCCTGAGGAAACACTGGCTGTAGGTGCGCCTGAGGTTGCACCAGAAGAAGCAAACATCAAGAGTGAGCCTGAGGCAGCACCTGACAGACTCGGGGACAAAAGTCTCCCTGCAGGCAAAACTGGGGCAACCGGTAAACTAAATCTTGGCTTGGGTGTGTTTGTTAGAGCTGGACTGCATGTGTAGAGATAGACTGCATCCTGTGTTTGTCCTAACTGTAAGTCTGTTGCTGAGTAGTTGGCGTTGCGTTGTTTGAAGGGCTGGGGTTCAGTCTAAGTTGCTGATTTAAGCAGGTTTAATAAATATTTACTGACTATTCCAACTCATTAGGAAGACGAATATAAACAAGAATTTCAGATTTTCGTTTAAGAGTGAATCCAAACTAGTGGTCTCGGGTATAATTGTCGTCAATTTTCTTTTTTGTTATTATAGTTCTGTTTCTATGTTGCATGCTGTTATGTTGTCTTGTTGCAACCCTCACCCTGCTTTACCATGAAGTGGATTTTTTTGGATATCCAGCACATTTCCCTTCTTTCTGAGAGTTAGTAAAGAAGATTGATACAGTTCTCAGTGACGTCTGATACAGCAATAGAAAGGTTAATATAATGGGTTTAGAGATGCTGGTCAGTGGTGGACAACTGTTTAAGTTAAGCTAACCACCTGCTGGCTCCAGTTTACAGTTTTAGAGCTGTGGGAGTGTTTGTTTACATTTTGTGAAACACACAAATTATTTACATTTTGCCTAAACTGACTAAAAAGAGGTTTCTTCTCTGATGTGTGTCTGTTTTCTAATGTTTTAAAATTTTCTTCATCTTAATTTTTCCATTTGGTGCATGAGTTAAACTACAAACTTTAACCCACTGACTCAAGGTTTCCATTGCTTGTAGCAGATGGAGGATTTCCAGTCGCCCTCTGACCTTTCAGTCTTTGCTTTTCAGAGAACGGAGGAGCTTCAGTCTCTAAGGGACAGGGAGCTAAACCAGCCAAACCTGGTGAGCTATTCTCAAACATTTGCAGCTCACATATACTCTGTCTATGAAGGTATAGTTAGTTAGTCGTATCCACCTCTGACTGAACTGTAACAACCATGGTGATGCTTTCCATGTAGCACCACCATCAACTCACAATATATCATAATTTGTACTTTATACACACCAAATACATGTCCTTAAGGCACAAACATGTCAGAAAGAAGATTTTAAAGGAGTCAAACTCATGTGGCTGCTTTTCCTGGTGATACCAACACAAAATTAGCATACTGCCACGATATTATATTTTTTGGTTGATCGTATTCCCATATCTGTGTGTTTGCTTTTAAATTGAGTTTGTTTTTGTGTTCCAGACTGTGGACCATCAGGACTACCCAACGGACAGTGGATGAAAATACCCAGACCTGGTAAATAGAGACCATACTCTGCATTTAATAGTCTAATTGTGTTTGCATGTTAGAATTGTACTTCTGTTGAAATATTGTGGAGGCAAACATAAACACGAGCATTATTGTTGTTATTTCAGGTTACAGTGCAGGCACTGGAGCACCTACTGGCACACAAACTAAAGGTACTGGTACATCAGCGGCAGGGCATATATTGTATGTATTGTATGTATTACTTATATATTATTTCTTTGAATATTTTTGAGGTTATGGAGCAGGAGCTGGAGCTGGTGCTCAAAACGGTAATGGTGCTCAGCCCAATGGTAAATGTGCTTTATTCTTTATTGTATGAAATATTCATACTATATACTACATACTATATACTATTGTTACGTGTGGCTGTGTCTCTCTCTCTCTGTCTCCTCTCCCTGTCTTTCCTGGTCTCCCTCCTCCCTTTGCCTCGGTGGCTGCAGCACACCTGTGTGCCGTTACCACTATATACTACATACTATATCATACAATATTCACTTTGCTGATGAGCCTGTAAACCTACTGCTGGTTTAATCATGCAAATGAATAAATCCATTTAGATTTAATAAGTGTGATATTTTGTCATTGTTTAGGACATGGTGCCGGTACAGGTGGATATTCAAATGGAGGAGGAGCTAAACCAAACAAACCAGGTATAAATCTCCAAGTTTTATATTGAATACATTCATATATCCTGTTTGTTTGTTCCACCAAGTAATATCAGAACATACTGCTTTTGGTTTCATGTACGGTTTCAACATCATTAAAGTCAATATTAGGATTAGGTTTGCGATAACGAGTTCACATCCATACTCTTTTTCATTTGACTGCACTTCAATGTATTTGTTTCTATTGAATGCATGTGGAAGTGAAGCTCTTACATATCTGAATATGGTTTTGTCTTTGCAAAGGTTATGGAGCAGGAGGTTACACCTTCCCTGGACAAGCCAATGGATATGGAGCAGGTAATACTTTCTATACTTTTCTATTTCTACAATGTGTTCATATTTTCCTAGTGGACTTTTTCATTTCCAGTTGTATTTAGGTGGGATTTTTTAAAAGTGGATTTATGTGTGCAGGGCTCGGGTATCCTTATGCAGGGAAGCAACCTAGTAAGGGATTTTTTTTGTTTTTGTTTCAGCAATTTAGCCTGATAAGACCTTATAATGTGAGGTGTTTAATGCACTGTGATATTTGTTGTTTCCCCTCAGGTTACGGACAAGGAGCGTACCTTGGAGCAGGATATGGAAATGGGAATTCATATGGAGGTGTGTTTGCAAAAGGAAGCTTGTTCAGTGTTGTCTTTTAATTCAACTTGTAAAGGGGTGATGAGTGAGTTCAGTAGCTTCTTGGACTGAGTTTGGATCCTCAGCTTCCTCTACTCTACATCACCAACTCGTCTAAGCTCTGAGTTTTTTTTTTGCAGGGTATGGAAACGGCTATGGCGTACAGCCCGACTATGCAAGTAAGGGAATTATGTGAAATTTATCCCAGAGAATTGTTTTGCGACAGTTTCATTATATTTGAAATAAGCAAAGATAAACATTTCTCTGTTTCTTCAGGTCTTGGTCAAGGTGTTCCCACTGCTGATGGCAAATCAGGTACAGTGTGGACATTAAATGAGGATTCAGTCAAAGCAAAACACAACATAAGGTTACACATAATTACATTAACAGGACCTGGATTTAAAGCAATGAAAATAATCCTGTTGTGCTGATTGTACAGGTGGTGCCAGGCAGGTTCCTTACAATGGAGCTCCAATCGTTCCTGCTGGACTAGATGGTGAGATCAATGCCTACTAATACAGATCTGATCTAAGCGTGTGTACTCTGTAGGATTTAAATAGTGGGAAGAATATTTCACAGAGTAATTTACAGTACAATAAACCTTTTAGACTGATAGACAGTGTGCTAATGATTGATTTAGAGGAGCTGTGTTTGCAGGGAGTTTTATAACACAGTTTGTTGACGAGCCTTCAGGTCTACCGGTACATTTGCTGGCACTTTAGTCATCTGATTAGTTTCTATTTTTAGCAGTGAAGATGAACAGATATGACACACTTGTCTTTCCTGTGGATTGATGCAGGAATGAGTCAGTTTGAGCCTCAGCCTGCTGGTCTTGGTCCAAATGGAAAATTAAGCAGCATGTATGGTGGTATGTAAAGCACATTAATATCTTCATTGAAACTATACAACTTGGTTAGAATGGGCTATGATCTTTTTATGAATCTTAAAAGAAAGAAACAGCACACCTGAAAGCAGCTCACTGAACGTTTGATGTTACAGGAATGGGTGGCTTGCCTTTTGGTGGTCAAACACTGGGGATGGGTGCAGAGAAATCAAACGCCAAATACGGTGAGTTGCTTGGAAGGGAAATGCAGTTTGTATTTATAGCTTTCGGAGATTATAAATATAATATCCTTCCTCTTCTTGATGCACAGAAATCTCATATAAACCTCAAATGTGAGTTAATATCTCATTCATTTCATATTTATGTCCTATCAAACATCATGTTCAGGCATTGGTGGGCTGCAGTTTGGTGGACTACCCGTCAGCCCAGGAATGAATGGTGCAGGAAAGTATGGTATGTGTGTTATTGTGGTTCGGTTTAATCTGTACACCAGTATTTTATCAGCTTCTTAACTTTGTCTCGTTTCTGTCCAGGTTATGGAGTTAGCCCCTATGGACCTGCAGCTGATGGTAAATCATCTGGAAAATATGGTGAGAGGTTATTTGATTTAAAGATAATGTGCCACAAATTAATTTCTGTTTTAGATGATAATACTTCAACATACTTGCAGGTGGTCTTGGTGCCGGCATGGGTCGGGATCCTGCTCCTGGAAAATATGGTCAGTGTTAGTGTTGCTAATATTTTTGTCTTTTGTGATGAAGCTCCAAAATCATCTTTTTAAGTGGATTCATTTTGAGAGATTGTGAACATTTTATAACATGATCTCTGACCTGTTCTCAGGATATGGTGGTTTCCCTAATGGTGGGCAAGTTCTTGGTGGTAACGGAAATCCAGCTGGAAAATATGGTGAGTAATTATCTTGAAAATTTTGTTTTTTAGAAAATGTTGTATTCTGACAGCTCAGGCACAAAAAACATCCTGTAAAATAACAGAAAAGAACTCAAGACAATTTGTGACGTCAGTTTTACATGAAATCTTGTGTAATTTTTGTGTTTTGTGATATTTATTGGATATTTAGAAGTGTAAAAATCATGACATCCATAAAATGTATTCAATGTTTTTGTCGTAAACCAGAAATGTAAAAAAATATGAAGTATTTGCCAATTCAGAAACAAATAAAAAAAAGTACGGATGCTTCTTTTTTTAATTTAATAGTTTAATCTATTTTTTTCATAACTGGGAAATTATAGGTTTGTGAAGACATTTTAACAGCCTTTTTATTTTAAGAAAGGAACTTTTTTCAAAAACTGAAAATGAATTGTGTTATTCGCGTTTTTCAGGTTATTTTACATTATTCATGTAAAAAAAAAAATATTGAAAAAATTGGTAAAGCAAAATT